>PVIC010042758.1:0-15658 GCA_004025085.1 Thryonomys swinderianus
GAACTGTTTTTAAAATGCCTTGATATATTTTTTCCTGATCTTATTTGTGCTTTTTTAAAAATAATAATATACCAAAGGTTTTTTGTTTTTGCTTTTATGTGTTTTGGGTTTTTTGTTGTTGTTTGCTGTACTGGGGTTTGAACTCAGAAACTTCACTCTGAGTTACATTCCTACTCTTTTTATTTTGTTTATTGTGAGACAGGGTTACTAAGTCAAAATGTTGCCCAGGCTGTGCTTAAACTTGTGATCTTCCTGGGATAACTGGCATGTGTCACTATGCCTGGTTTGTCTTCTTCATTTGACATAATAGATATTTTTTTATTCAAGTATGTGATTTGAGTTGTCCAGCCCCTTTGTGTACAAACTGCACTTGCTTCCCAGTTACTAACTATTCAGGCTAGGTAACATGTTTTACTGTTGGGAATTCACACCATGACAGTATCCATATATCTTTTGAATTCAGTTTGATTAATGTCTTAGGAAGGATGTTAAAACATGAATGTTAATTGTATAACCTTCTGGGAAGGTTATATTATTATGGTTTCATTTTGTTATGTGAAAGGAAATATCTCAAGAGTAGTCTAACAACCTTTGAATTGTTAAAAACTTAAGAATTCTGCTAAGTAAGAAATGTTTCACTTTGAGTTCCTTTGAGATGGATTGATGTGTAGGGGGGGGGAGTGTGTGCATAGTCTGATTTCTTTTACAATTCAGTTTTTTAAAGCATTTCCCTTTGGCTATGTGGGGGTAATGAGGATGTTCCTGGGATTGAACTCAGAGCCTTACACATGCTAGGGAAGTGCTCTATCACTGAGCTCTGCCTAACCCATTTTAAAATTTTTATTTTAGTTTGGGAAAGGGTGTCTTCTCACTGCCTCGTTGAACTCAGATTTGGCAACCTTCCTGCTTCAGCCTCCTGAATAGTTGAAACTGTAGTCATGCACATTCTGCTGTCCTTGGCTTTTCTTCTGTTTCAGTTTTCTGTAGTTGCTGAGCAGGTTCAATTGGTTATTGCAGAAGACCAACATTGAATATTGGATTTAATTATATATTTTTGTATTAACTCTTCACAAAATACTTTACAGTTTTTATAATCTGATTGTAAATTATATTTGAGTTGTGTCACTTGGGATTGTAGGTGGGATTTTTTTCTATGATCAAATAAAATACTGGTTAACATGTTCCACCAGTGATATATGCATGACTTCCCCTCTGGGCAGCATATACCACTGGTGGTATAAACAGATCTAATGACTTACTCTTTTTACTAAAACTAATAAAAAGTGTAAATGGACTAGTTTCTTGAATTTGAATAACTGCCAAATATTAATACTATTCCTGCCAATGAACATGTTTATTTCACTAAATTAAAATAAATTTATATTCACAAACTGGGAAATATTACAGTTCCCATTGCTGGTCATCTTATACATATTTACAGCTGCTGTACTACAACTTAGGTCTAAGTTTTTGTACCATTTTCATGTTTTCTTTAAGCAAATAGAATATGGTGATATTTGATCTACTAAAACAAGGCCTTTCTTTGCATTATTGTAATCAAAAACCCTTGAGAAGCAGTAGAAGCTGCCCAATGGGACAGTCATACATGTCCCACCAGTGGTTCAAGAGGGTGGGATAGTCAAATTCTTATAAGAGCCACCTTCAGAGTTGAGCTATACTTCATGTTTTGTTGCTGGACAGCTTGAACTACCAGTGGTTCGTGAACAACTGTGCTATTGGGTAGGTTTTAATTTATTTTATTAGTAAAAAGACTAATAAAAAGTGATTAGATCTGTTTTTACCACCAGTGGTAGGGACAAGTTGCCTGATGGGACAGTCATGCATGTACTATCAATGGTTTAAGCTGGTGGGCACATGTTAATGTTTACTTCATGTTAAAGAGAACCCAGATATTTGCCTTATTGAAATTCAAGCAGAATGTGATCAGATTGTATGAATTATTTATGAAAGATTTGAGTGAAAAGATCCATTTATATCTTCAGTGTAGCTAGAGTCAAATGCATAGAGTCTATGAAAATGAATTTTCTATTAAACTGTGTAGTTTCTTATTCTTCTACCCTGAAGATGTGATTAAAAACATGGACAGATATATGTCAAAAATCTTTATCACTTAATATTATTGAAATAAGAAACAACTTACGTGTCCGGCAAAGGAGGGATTAATAAACTGTACTAGATAAGTCACAGTGTAATTAGTATGCAAAGTGTTTAATGAAGTAAATTTCTGTGAACAAAGCAGGATATGAAATTCTTTGAAGATTAGGATGCCAAAACCCTCTCTGCTCCCTCCCCAAAAAAGTATAAAATATACTAAATTGGAAAAATCATGACTTGATTAAGATTTGTTACAAAAACAGCTATGCAAAATGTAAATGTTTAGATGTTTCTACCATAGGTAATAATATATGGAGATAGCTTGAACTATTTCATAGAAATCTCTGAAAGATTAGCTACAGGTTAAGAATTCCTAATGTGAAAATTCAAAGTCTGAACTGCTCCAAAATCTGAAAGTCTTTGGCCATCAGCGTGCCCAAGGTACTGAGTTCATGTGACTGATCACAGTCAAAAAGAAGTGTTTGATGAAAATACAGTTTAAAATTATTTTCAGGTCATGTGTACATGAAACATAAACAAATTTCACATTGACACTTGTGTATCAATCCCCAAATGTATCATTACGAAGATTCAATTATTCTGAAATCTAAAGAAACCTGAAATCTGAAACCTAATGGTCCCAACCCATGTGTTAATAGGCCTCTGATTTATTTGGGTACAAATGGTTTTCACTAATGTTCTATTCAGGCAGTAAATGCTAATACTACTGTGCTGATAACAATATCTGATCTGTCACAGAGGTGGTATTTTTGCCTTTTGTGTATCAGTTTGCAAAACTTAAATCTATTTGAGAAGCTTTCACTCAGTATTACTTTTTTGTGGAAAGATACACATTGATGAGAAATTGATAATGTTCTGTTTTAGATGGAGATCGTAAAAAACTTGCTTCAGAAATACTGGTAGAAATAGAAACCTGTCTGAATGAAGTCAGAGACGAAATTTTTACCAAACTTCAGCCCCAGCTTAGATGCACATTAGGTAAGTAATTGGTGTAACTTAACTCATCTGTCATAAAAATGCGGATTATGTGAGAAAAATGTATCATTTTAGTATTTTGTACAATCAGATTCTAAGGGAGAATGTGCATACTGTGACATAGGAATCTAACGTAGGCTAAATCACTGTCGTACAGAACATATTCTGTGTAAATATGCCAACTGATATTTTACCTACCACAGTTGGTGCAATTCTCAGAACTAAGAGAGTACTTAAGAAGGTACACCCTTTGTTATTCCTCCAAGTCTTTCTCCAATAGGCTAATCCAGCATTTTCAACTTTGCGCATTAAAAAACACATAAGAAAGAGGCAGGTACAGTGGCGAATACCTGTAATCCCAGCACTTGGGAGGCCAAGGCAGGAGGATGGCAAGTTAAGGTTTCATCTGGACAACTTAGTGAGATCTTATCTTGTCACATGAGAAAAAAAAATGACTACAAATGTAGCTGGTTCAATTCCTAGTTATCCCCCACCCAAAAAAATTAGGAAATTTAAAAGTACCAGTGCTAATTGCTTCTTGGCCTTTTGGCTAAAAGTACCAGTGCAGTACCCATACCAAAGGAGTTAAGTCAGAATCTAAGGAATAGGGCTCAAGTGGTAATTTTTAGAAGCCCCATACATGATTATTACATGTGGACAGGTTTGCAAGTCTCTGATCTAAAACCACCAGAGTAATTCTGCTTTTCCCAGATGTGTCTGTAAGAATGGACTTTGGTCTGTAGAATATTGAGAGATATGTTAATGATTTTTTGGGAAAGCCTTCTCACCTTTATAAACAGAACAAGAGTGAGTCTTGCTTTGTCTTCTGTGAATTAATTTCACCCTTTGAGAGCAGAGGGAAGTAAGGGAATTAAAAGATTTTGTCTTTCCAAATTTATTTGGTATTGTAAAAAAGAGCACTGATTTTTTTTTTGTTTGTTTTTCTGACTTTTTTAAAAAAATTGTGAAATAGGTACATTTTCTGTACACATCATGTTTTTAGAATTTTGTTTTGGGGGGCTACTAGGGTTCAAACCCAGCGGTGCTTAACCATTGAGCTACATTCCCAGTCCTTTCTATTTTGAGATGGCATCTTGCTTAGTTGCCTAGGCCAGCTTCACACTTGTGATCCTTCTACCTATGCTTCCTGAGCAGTTGGGGTTACAGGCATGTGCCCAACTAGTACTGATATTTTGTTTTTTGAGAGGGATGTCTTTTATTGTCTGTTTTTGCATTAACTTTTCTATTAATACTAGTGATACTTGGTAGTAATTTACCTATAATCAATTAGTATAATATCTGTGCCTTCTAGGTTCTCTCTCAATGAGTGGCTTTTATTCAGGCCTAGTTTTATCTGGAAGCAATTTCTTTTGTGACAGCTTACTTCAAAGTACTTAACAATGTAGAAATAGAATTTACAGTAACTCTTAAAGTTGGTTAGACTTTCCAGATCAGCTTCTTTATCATAGTGGATATTGGGTTTTGATTTTGTTTTGCTTTAGGTACTAGGGATTGAACCTAGGGCCTTCACACTGGGGTACATCCTTACTCCCTTTTTTATTTTGAGACAGGGTCTTGCTAAATTGCCTGGTGGGACTTGAATTTGAGATCCTCTGCCTCAAGCCCCTTAAAGTGTTGGTTATTGTTTTTAATGATGCAAACCTTCATTGGAGGTAGGAACTCAGAATCCTTGGGTCTTTTAATCTCCCCTGAGGATAGGAGGGAGAGAAACCAATTGGAAAATGGACCTAAGAATGTGAATCCTATTTAATTGACATATTGATCTCAACATTTGAAGTCCATATTTATCATTTGGGTTTTATTTCATTGATCCCAAAATTCAAGTCTTGAAAGTTTTTGGACTTTAAAATTTTTTGTTTGTTTGTTTGTTTGTTTTTTTTGAGACAGGGTCTCACTTTGTAGTTCAGGCTGGCCCTGAGCTCACTATGTAGTTCAGCCTCGAACTCAGCAATCCTCCTGTCTCTGCTTCCCGAGTGCTGGGATTACAGGCATGAGCCACCATGCCCGGCTGGACTTTTAAATTTTTAAGGAAAGGACTAAAATAAAATAAAAGAAAGAATGGTTGCTGAAGAGTCAGAAGGTATGAGGCTGCTTCTTTAACTCTTGTATGTTTTGTCCTCTTAGAACAAGATCAAAACAAAAGCAAGGTTTAATGGTTTTATGAAATTCTGATATTATTGTGTGGTGCTATGTAATTTTTTAGTATCTGTGGCAAACAATTTACATTACTTTTGCTTTAATATATAACGCTTTGATATTAGACTCTTTCTTTCCTGAGAAAAATTACAAAGACCTGAGAAGACGGTATGGGTCTTTTGTGTTTTTGTCCTAAGTTTTCATAAAGGAAGAGGCTGAGGTGGCAGTTAAATCCAGGATGCTTGTAAACCTCCCCACTCCCCAACTACAAATTACTTATTCTGTCATACTACAGTCAAATATATTTATATTGTAACTATAGGGAGAAAAGACAATAGTTCATCACGTTGGTTTACTTTTTCAGAGTATTAATTTTTTTTGGAGACAGGGTCTCATTTTGTAATTCAGGCTGGCCCTGAGCTTACTATGTAGCCCAGGCTAGTCTTGAACAGCAATCCTTCTGCCTCTGCCTCCCAACTGCTGGGATTACAGGCATGAGCCACCACGCTGATTGTGATATGTGGTACCAGGAATCAAACTGCTTGCCTAGGCAGCTGCCGGAACCACTGAGCTAAATCCCCATCCTCAGAGTATTAATTTAATAATTTTTCTTTATCTTTTTGGAAGGTGAAAGAGAAAGCCCTGTGTTTGCATTTCCTCTGCTCTTGAGAATAGAAGCCCACATTGAAAAGGTCTTCACGTATTCATTTTTATGGGACTTTGAATGTTCACAGTGCGGACACCAATATCAAAACAGGTTAGTTTTTATTTAAAATGGATTCATTCTGTTGCGATAGTTCTGAGTGATAACAATTTGAATAAAATTTATTGGCACCTGTATCACTATTTTCACCCTGTTCCTCTACCTTGACAGAATTTCCCAGTATGTGTTTTTTTTTTGTTATTTGTTTTTTGTTTTTGAGACAGGGTCTCTTGTAATTCAGGCTGGCCCTGAACTCATTATGTAGCCCAGGCAAGCCTCAAACTCAGCAATCCTCCTGCCTCTGCCTTTGCCTCTGTCTCTGCCCTGCCTCTGCATCCCAAGTGCTAAGATATAGCCATGTTTTTAAGTCTTCTCATAAATGTAGGTGAGAGACATATTTGAACACCAGAAATTGCAGTTTGCCTGCTTCTTTAAACTGAAAGAATAAAAAAATCTATGGTTTGAGAGATTGTTAACAGTTTTCTTAAGAATTTTAGTGTAGTTGGTGTTGTGATGCATGGCTGTCATCCCATCTACTTGGAAAGCTGAGGCTGGGCGACCAGAATTTTGAGATCAACCTGGGCAACCTACTCTCTCAAAATTTTTTTCGAAAGGCAGGAGTAAGTTCAGTAGTAGAGCATTTGCCTGGCATGCACAAAGCCCTGGTTCTATCCCCACCACCACAAAGAAAAAGCAAAGAATTTCTTTGTGAGGAGTGGAGACACTTTCCCTTTCCTTCCTTTTGTCTCATGAGACTCTTCCACTGAACTCTGTCAGCCGTGCATTGTGCTTCCTTCCTTAGGCCTTTAGGTGGAGATTAGAAAGGCCATGGTGATACACAAGGCTCTGAGACTGGCATTTGAGAGGTGACTTGCAACAAAAAGAAGGTGCAGATCTCTTTTGTCTCCATACACCCACCAAATAGGGGAGGAGTTAGGTTCTAAGAGAGCAGTAAACAGGGCTGGGTATTCATCAAATGCCCTTACTTGATCTGTACCCAGAAATTTACTGGCTAACAGTTAAAAGATGACTGAATTGCCTTTTCATCATTTATTCTAGTGGTGAAAATAAAGATAAATCTTTTTCTGTTTAACTCATCTAGTAGTTAAGTATCAACATTATGGAGCAAAAATGTGAACTAAAAATTTTAATAAATATTTGCTGTAGTATGGAATTCTTGTAGATATTTATGTATGTCTTTATTCAAGCTGACTTTGAACTCACTGAGATCCTTCTCCTGCCTCAGCCTCCTAAGTGCTGGGATTACAAGTGAGCACTGCAAAACCCAGCTTTTGTAGGTATTTAAGGAGCAAACAGGGAGGGTTTCCTTTAAGAGGATTCTCTAGATCCTAGAGTCTAGGGAATGTAAGCAACAGAAACTGTTTTTTAACCTGTTGAATTAAGAAGTGTTAGAACACTGTGAAAGTAGTCTACTTACACCAGGGCTGGAGTGTCTCTGAAGCAGGTAAGGATGAGAGCAGATACCTGATTGCAGGTGTTCTGTCATTGATTTGTATAAATGATCTGCTTTGCTCTTCACAGTAACTCAGAGCACTAAAGCTTGTAAAGATTTGGCAGGGGCTTCAGGAAATACACTAGTAAGTGGCAGAAATAGGAGGCACAGTTAGGTCTTCTGGCCCCTATGGCTTTCTTACTCACTGTGGTAAATCCCTTAATCACTACCTGGGCTTGAAATAACATAAACAAGGTTAATGATTAGAATCAGCTTTAATTGTAGCTTTTCTAGAATCCACATCCCAATGGTTTGATAGCTTTTCATTATGTTCTGTGTGCCAGAAAATCACCTAGCCACTGGAAATAATTTCTGTCATAGCCAAATTCACACTTCTAGTTAGTCATGGAGAAAATATAGGAACACACAGAAGAGGGCCAGTGATTTTGTAAGTAATTTGATCTTTGAGCTCCTTTACATTATTTTTGCACACCGTAAGGTTAGTGTGCTCTAGAGGTGTGGGTGGACAAAATTCTGAGTGCACCAAGGGAAGAAACTACCTCCTATTTTGTTTCTACGTTGGTGTTTTTCTTAAAATATTTTTATTTGTTCTAAAACATAAAAACACTTAATAGAGAAAGCTAAAAAGCAGCATTTTATTAAATGTATTTCAGTGTTATAATTTAACTTCTCCATAATGTGAAGGACTATCCAGCCAATTTATTTGTTTTGGGGCTTCTATTTTTGTGCCAGCTGAAGTGCTTTTGATTGGTTTAGAAATTATATTCTGGAGGTACTTTAAAACATGACCATTGGAGGAAGACTGCCTAGATTCAGGGTTTCAGTTTGTCATCCAGTATTTGCATTGTCCCATGTATTTGTTTCCTCTATAAAATGGGCAGAAGAGAAGTACCTACTGCTTAACCTTGTTTGGAAGGTGAATCCCTTGTCTGTAGTCTCCAGAAATGTCAGATGTCAAATGGATATTAACACTTACTTGCTGAGACAACTCTTGTTTCACAAAATAAAAAGAGGCTTTACTTACAGATGTCTTTGAAAATAAAGAATTTTAGCAGACTATAAGCAATACATTTATTGGTACCTTTCTGCTGCTTTGTATTTAAAATGGTAGCTTTTCTGAAAATGTACCTATTTTTAGCAGCTTTTTAAATTATGATATGTCAGTATTTTTTATTCTGTAGAAAAGAATCTTGTGTGTGTCTGGCAATAGGTAACTGCTCTTTTAACTAAATGTATTTTTTTGTTGAAGTGGTACAGCTGCAGTGCAGTGTAGATCTTAGAAGATCTTTTTAGATGATTATTGTTATCAAGTATTCAGACTAAAGTGCAAATTTAGAACTTGGATAACCTATGAAAAAGCAAAAGTTTTTTCACAGCGAATGGTGTAATTTTTTTTAAAGGATCAAGCAAATTGTATGCACCTCTGATTATATATTGAAAACACCTCCCGCTTTTCATCTTTGGTTGTCAGTAATGGCTAGCCAGGTTGAGGCAAATAAGAGAAGAGGCCTGAAATTTGATAACCTGACAATAGCAGATTTCAATTAGGGGATTTATTGCCTCCCTGTAGGGCATCTGGCAGGGTCTGGAGTCATCAGTTGCTGCAACTAGGAACTGACACTGGCATCTAGTGCATAGAGGCCAGAGCTGATGCTAGGTGTTCTCCAGCTCTCAAAACTGCCGCACAGCAAGGCATCTTCTGGTGGAAAATACCAGTGCCTCTGTGTTGAAAAGCCCTCCTTTCACACTTTCTTACAGTTGGAAAACGAACTAGCTCATGGGGAGTCTTCACAGAGAACTTTCTTTCTGGGGATAGGAAGGGATATCTCTGTACTAATAGGTGATTTGGGAAAATAAGAGTGAGTGTGAGTAAGCAAATAAAGGGATTATTTTAGACATTGGTTTAAATAAATGTAAATGAATTTAACGTAAGTGATTTTAAGCTGTGCTTTCTACTTTTATAGATGTGTGAAGAATCTGGTCACCTTTACAAATGTCATCCCTGACTGGCACCCACTTAATGCTGCCCATTTCGGTCCATGTAACAGTTGCAACAGTAAATCACAAACAAGAAAAATGGTATTGGAAAAGTGAGTTAAAATTGCCTTATAATTTTGCTTTTTTAAAAAAAATTATCGAATTGGAAGTGGCAACTACAGTATACCTTTTAAAGGTTTGACTTAGCATATACTTAGGAATTGCCAGATGCTTGTCTTGGTCAAGAGCTGATCTCCCCAGGGAAAGTAAGCTGTCTTCAGTGAAATGCCACTGTAGCAATAACTCTGTTTGTCCCCATCTTCCTACTAGTGTCTTTCCTTACTCTGTGGATATTAGATTTCATTTTTTTCTTCTGGCTATGTATTGAAAGTCCTCATAATTCTGAGATTTCTTTTGAACCAAGGCTCATCTATCAGATTTATGTCTTATCTCACATCTTGGCCTGATAATTTGTTTCCTTGTAACCTTTGTGCTATCCTTGAACAGATATGTTTACATTATGTTTTGCTGACTTTTCTATTTGTCCTCAATGAGAAGTTTGGTCAGAACTACCTTGTCCAATGTTATCAGAGTCACTGTCTTTAAATTCACAGGTCAGTTCTGTCTTCAGTAGTTCGTCTCGTTAATTCACTTGCTCATGTACCTATCCTCTAACATTCATTTTAAGTCTTAACTCTACATTAAAGAAACAGGATATTATTTGGTGTAATACAGGATTAGTGACATTAACCTCGGTGGCCCTGAATCTACCAGAAACTCCTTAGAATTCTTGCTGAAGTTTATTTTCACTTAAATAATAAGTTATCTGTTAATTTAAAATTGCCAAAAGGCTTGAGAGAAGGAAAAAGGGACAGTTTCCAAGTTTCTGCTTCAATCAAGATAGTCTTGACTTTGACATTGCATGATGTTCTGCTTCTGCTTTTTTACAGTGGTTAAGGATGAGGTGCCTTCAGCAGCACCTGGACTCCATCTCTATTTAATTTCTCCCTGACCTTCATGTGGAAGTATGTTTTTGGTTAAAGCATTACTAAGTGTTTGTTATTGTTGGTGTACATGTATTTCTCCTCAGCCAACTAATGTACGTGGTTATGTTCTGTATTCTTCTTAGAATTGTCTTATGTTTTCATTTGCTTTATTATTCACTATCATTTTTTTTTCTTTTTTTGAGATAGGGTCTCGTTTTGTAGTTCAGGCTGGCCCTGAGCTCACTGTGTAGCCCAGTCAAGCCTCAAGCTCAGCAATCCTCCTGCCTCTGCCTCCCAAGTGCTGGAATTACAGGCGTGAGCCATCATGCCCGGCACTGTGGTATGTGGCTGATTGCCGGTGGGCATGAGCCACCATGCCTGTTATTGTATGTGGTTACTGGGGCTTGAACCAGGGACCTTGCCCTTGGTTGGCAGGTGCAGAACTACCGGGCTAAATCCCCAGCACTCACCATCATTTTTTTAATAAATGATTTGAACAGCGAGGCCTCCCCCTCTTGATTTGAGCTGAGTTGCCCAGCCTGGCCTGGAATTTTCAACCCTCTGTCTGACCCTCCTGGGTTACGATTTGTAACACTCAGAGTGCTTTAGGCTTTTTGAGCCTTCACCTCCCCGTCCCTATTTTTCCTGGAAGCCTCTGTCCTGTGGACTTCCACCCTTGGATGTAATTTCCCAGTCTGTGGAGGTGCCTCTCTGGGTCTCATATGTTAGCTCCTCTTTATACATGCCGTCACTCCTGATCGTAGTGTTTAGCCTGAGCCACAACACTTGTTGCCTATAAATATTGGCTAAGTTCTCAGTGTGCTTGCTCCATAGTACTTAGGTCATTACTTAATCTGTTCTGCTGCTTCTGGTTCAGTTTCTCTGTCTGCTGTATTAACTCCTTGTTTGTTCGGTTTCTTTTCCTTTTATCTTTTGGGGCTGGAACCTCTTTTTGTTTTTCATTATCATTTGATAACATATGAATGGGAAGCAAAGCAGGAAGAAAGAGAAAGTGGCTTTCACCTGGCTTTGCCATCTAGTTCCCAAGTTTTCTGAGTGGCTGGGGACCCTTGCTGTAAGACTTTTCCTTTGTAGTGAGGCAGGAAGGCAGTGGAGTATGGCTGTCTGCCATTTTGCCTGAGGCTGCTTGGTATATATAATTTCACCTGCTTTTCCTCAAGCCTCAGGATTAAGGGTAAATTCATTTTGTTGTTTTATTTGATTGATTGCTTTGCAACATACACTTTTTAATTATACTGATACATTGCTTTACTTGCATTAAGGATTCATGCTGTGATCAGGAAACTTGCCTGTTTCAATCAAAAATATGTTTCAGGGTCCACTGGGGTGTAAAACAAAATTTATAATTTTGATATTTCCTGTATTCTTCAAAAGTAAATTGAATTGAGTGAAAAGTGTCACTCATTTTAAATGACAAGATCTTTATATAAGTCCTTTACAGTTTTATATTTGAAATTTATAGTAACTTGATTTGGTGCCTAATGAAATATAGAAGTTTAATATTGTTTTTAGATGTAACTTAAAAGTAATTAAATCCATCATAATACCATAAGTAATTCAATCATGACATTTTGAAAACTGTTATAAGTTCTCTTTGTCTCAGATAAAAAGCCCATTGATAAATCAGGTAAGTGATACCTAGCAGGTCCAAATCTACTATTCTTTTAATTGTTTAAGGATTATATTTAGAGAATGATAATGTGAAATTCTGAAATCTTGGAATCAGATTTAATTGTGCTTCTCAAGTTTTTGAAATGAACTTCTCAGTACTGCCACAAGTCTCCTTTAGGAGTCTGGTCATAACTTTCTTTTTTTTCTTGGTACCTGGGACCTTGCAACTTACCAGTCAGGTGGTGTGCTGCTGAGCTAACCTACTCCCCCTGTTTCCCCATATCTTTCATTTTTAAGTTTTTTTAAAAATTGTAATGGTAGGCTGTACTTATTGAACTTCCCCAAATGCCTCATTTTGAGGTTTTCATTTTTTAGGCAGATAAACTACACTGTCCCCTAGAAAGCATTAGGCAGAATTTTGACATATAAAATAGTTTTTCTTTGGTAAATTAAGTTATTATTGATTGACATAAAATGCTTTATTATTGATCATAAAATTTTAACTTCCTCCAAAAATGTTTGTAAAACCTTTGTTGAATAAAATTTTCTGATGATATATTTACCTACTGTAGTTAGTATGCTCAGTTCCAATTATTTGAATTGTTTAATTTATGCGTATTTTCATTATCAGTCTGAAATTCTGAAATGATACAATAACCCTTAAAATGTAATGAGACTTAAAAATTACACTTACAGATATTTTTCTGCCTGAAGCCTACTTTATTACTGTTCACATGTGTGTAATATTCACATTGTTAAATATGAATTTCTGAAATAGTGGATTATCACATAATTGGAATAAAAATCCAAAACATGTTCTCCAGGCCACTAGCACAAGATGCAGCTGCTGTTTGTGACAGGGAGGCTAGTTCCTGCTGTCTTTGGAAAGCTACTGTTAACATCTCTTTATGCTTTTTTTCCCTTCCAATATGTTTTTCTTTTCCTGAATTCTGTCTCATGTTAGGTGAAGGCAAATAGGTCTTAGCTTTTGTTGACTTTGGGTTTCACATCTATTACATTCAGGTTTGTTTGTTTATTTTTAATACTTGAGGCAGAGCTTAAATTGCTCTCCAACTCTGAGTGCTACCATATCTGACCCTCTGATGTTAAGGGCAGAAAGAAGTCTGAGAACCAAATTTAGGATAGATTTCTATCCTCACATAAGAGGTTAGAAATGAGAAAGGTTTGAATTTTAGGTAGGAAACGCTCACTTCTAAGGACACGAGAGTATGGTAGTCCAGAGGAGGAACAGGAAGAGGAGGGGAATGCATATTGTTTAACTTCAAGATAGCACGGTTTCTAAGTTGCACCATCTTTTTAGTGTGCTGTTAAGAAACGAAAGCAGCCTTTTTATCAGTGAGAGGCACATCTCTGATAGAATTCAGGGGAGGGTGGAATTTATTTGCCATTGGAACTTTACAAAGTATTGTATTTATTAGACTGTCTTGTTGGAGAAGCTGGTGTGTTTCTCAGTATGGTGAACGTGCTGAGAGTTTTGCCTCTGTTCCAATGAAATAAAACTGAAGAATTACTTTGCTCAGCAACATTTACTACCTATAAGGCCTTGGATAACTTTGGTGTATTAAGTCAAATTTTTGGCAGGAGACCAAGTATAATTAAGAGAATGTTTGCAGATTTGTCTGGTTAGTCTGATTATTGTCATCTTTTTTTGTTGGGTACAACATCAAAGTTCTATCTAGATTACAAAGGAGCTTTGAATTTACTTGCATTCAGTTACAAACTGAATATATGTATGTATACTGTGTCTGAGGAAGTGTGCTGAGTATGAGTTTTAGTTTTGGCAGTGTTTACTTTTAGTAATTTATAAAAGACTTAAAATGTACAAAAAGCATTAAAAAAATAATGTGAGGTGCTCTTATATGGACTCATTTCTATTAATACATATCTTTATTTTCCCTGTATAAACTCACACTAATGTAGGAAACTTGTGAGATTTCCTAGTCTAGGATTGTGAAGAGATTGTTGGTAACTAGTTTTAATTTTTTTTTTTTTTTTTGTACTGAGAATTGAACATTTGCTAGGCAGGTGTTGTGCCACCAAGGTACATCTCCAGCCCCAATAACTTGGCTTTAGAATGTGCCTTGAATGGTCTTTCCCAAGGAAGCTAAATATTAGTCATATTTTATTTTAATTTTTAGCTTTTCATTTAATTTTCTTTTCTTTTCTTTCTTTCTTTTTTTTTTTTTTTTTTTTGAGACAGGGTCTTGCTTTGTAGCTCAGGCTGGGCCTGAGCTCATTGTGTAGCCCAGGCAAGCCTTGAACTTAGCAGTCCTCCTGCCTCTGCCTCCCGAGTGCTGGGATTATAGGCATGAGCCACCACACTCAGCATTGTGGGGTGTGGTACTGATTGCTGGTGGGCGTGAGTCAGCCTGCCCAATGTCATAGCGCTGTATGTGGTTACCAGGATCGAACCAGGGACCTTGTGCTTGCTAGGCAGGCAGCAGAACCACTGAGCTAAATCTCCAGCCCAGTTGATTTACTTTTAAATTTTATTTAAAAAGCAAGTGTCAAGCTTTCATACCTGTCTGTGAGAATAAATCAAATTTTACTGTAAATCATTGGTTCAGAGACCCAAACTCACATTTTAGTATATGTGAAATAGGAATGCATTTACAAAGTGATAGCATGGTAAAAGGTAGGGTCCATTTTACAGTCGTGACATCATGGATTCAGTGAAAAAGGTATTAAAAAAGTGATGGAAAAGTGCTCAGTGTTACAGTTTCTAGGACTTTGTATGTTTTTAAATTTTGAGGACTTGATTATTCTCTAATGAAATGATCAACGGAGAGTAATTTACAAATTGCTCCTTGTCAGTCTGAACAGTCTTGTGTTAGGGACATTGATTCAAGTTTATCTCAGCTGAATAAATTTTGATAGGCTATGTTAAGCTTTGACAGCTGTTTAAATATTAGGAAAAGGAATATTCAACATTTTTCTTAAATCCTGAGAGCTTTGTTAAATTTGAGTCGCATTTGTAGGTTCTGTTTCTGGTTTGACATGTTGCAGTAATGGTGAATTATATTTTTGAAATTTATAATACATCAACCCAGTGTTTTATTTTCTTCTATTCCTAGTTATAAATTAAACTTTTCCTAGATAGAAATCTTAGTTTAATAGATCTTTCTACTTACCAGCGGGAAAAAAGACCCAATTAATGTTCATTTGAGTATCTTAGACTTATTACCTTGTTTTTACGTGCTACTTACTGGATTTAACAATTTGGGCATTTAAGGCCAAACAATTCTAAAAGGTTGGACTTTTTTCTTTGAATTTTACAAAATAGCCAGCATGAATCAAAGCATTATTGCTACTTACAGGGCAGTTTTTCTTTAGTGGTCTATAGTCTTCCTGCATGAGTCAGTGATACCATTCCAAAAAGGTTTAGTGAATTCTCCATGTCTGATTAAGGCACACATTTGGAGGTACTAAAAAAAATAAGTGCAAGGGGCCGGAGGGTTAGCTCAGTGATTCTGGCGCCTACCTTGCAAGTGCAAGGTCCTGAGTTCGATCCCCGGTAACCACATATAATGCTGGGCGTGGAGACACGCCCACCAACAATCAACACCGCATACCACAATGCCGGACGTGGTGGCTCAC
>PVIC010042759.1:0-15685 GCA_004025085.1 Thryonomys swinderianus
GAGGGGCCTGTCCCAGCCAGACGGCATCCTGGGGTCGCTGCTTCCCGTGGCTGGGACGTTGCTGGGGCTCCGACTGGACCCCTGAGCCTCCTGCAGTGGGATGTGCCGGAGCCCGGCTGTCTGCCCGAGAAGGGCTCTCTGCCGCGAGCTTCTGCCCACTGGCGCCTTAGATCCACAATGTTCCCACCAGTCTCCAGTGTTCAGAATTAGGGCTTTCAGAGGCTGACGGGCTCAGGAAGGTGCTGTCCTCACCAGTGGATGTGTCACAGTGAACTCCCGATGACACATCTCTTAGGAGGGGCCCGGGGGAGAAGCGGGTTGCCTGGGCCGTGACCACAGCTCCCTCGTTTCTCTCGGATTCCTGACCAGTACGGACCGAGCAGGCTTCCTCTGCCGGGCCCTCTCTCCGCAGTGTTTTCCCGTGGAGCCACGTATGAACTGAATCCACTGACACCATGAGCCAAAATAAACTGTCTTCCTGGAAACTGTGGGTGTCAGGGACTTTGCCCCAGGGACGCCCCGGCATTAGCTGACTCACCACAGCATCTGTCACGCCCGTCCCGACGCCCCTGCTGAGCACACCAGACTGGAGCTCAGCAGCGGGGCAGCCCTGGGGCGGGACAGCGGGGCCCCACTTCCCTCGGTGAGGAGCAGGCTCCTCCCTGGGGCCTCCTGGTCCTCCCAGCCAAGGTCCTGCCCAGGCGCCCTGGGCCCGGCGCGTGACTCACTCCTACCCCGTGGCTCCTCCCAGGGCCTCGGCCGTGGTCTTCCAGGTCCTGTGGTCATCTCGGCGGCAGCCCTGGCCACCCTTTCCTTCACCTGCTCCGCTGGACACGGCCCTGCAGCCCGGGGCCCGTGGGTGCTGCACGAGGCAAATGCACTTAAGCTGCTCCTCGAAGTCTCGTCGTGTCTAGGGCCCCTTCGGCCACCCGCCGGCCAGCTCGCCTCGTGCCCCTCGGCGGTGCCCTCTGACGAGGGCTCTCTGGCCCCTCAGAGCGACAGAGGACACGGACAGTATCTAACTCCTGCTGTGGTCGAGGCTCAGTGACACGCAGCACCTGTGAGTCCCCAGGCGCTTGGTGCCCTCTCTGGACCTTATTTTTGTCATCTGAAAAACAGGCCTATAAATAGCGCTGGCGTCTCGTGGCTGTTGTCAGGGATTAATGAATTAACTGCGCAGCCCTCCGCGTGGCTCCTGGCACAGGTAAGCGCGGAGCTTTGAGGACCGCTCCGGGCAAAGCCCCAGGCGCACGGGGAGGTGGGAGTGCCCGCCTCGTGTCCCCCTTTGTCCTTGGCGCTGCTCCGCGGGCACCTGGCCGCCCTTCCCGCCCCTGCGATCAGACCAAGCCCCGGCCTGGGGTGCTCCCGGCCCCACCCTTCGAGCTGCCCGAGAGCTGCTTCTGTGGCGCAGGACGGACCCTCGCGACAGCCCCTCGGGGGCGCCCTTGCGCACCGGGCTGAGCGTCTGGCCCAGGTGCCGGCGCTGCGAACCTGCGCAGAGATGACGAACGGAGGCTCACGGAGGTTAAGAAGCCGCTCGGGTCGCGTGGGCGCCGCGTAGCACAGCCGGGACTCGGAGGACCAGCGTCCAGGCCTCCAACCCCGGCCTCTCCTCCCCCGGCGCCCTCACCTCCCTCGCTCTGCCCTGCAGCCCCGGCCTGACTCGGGCAGGTGGCTTCCGGCTTCCAGTGGCTGCGTCCCGCGGCAGGGTGGCGGCCACCCACCGGTGGAGCACCTTCCGTGTGCACGTGTGTGTGCGCGGGTGGGTGCGGGTGGGTGCGGGTGTATACCTGGGACTTGGCCCCAGCCTGTCCTGGTCCTGAGCCCGCGCCTGCGCCCGCCTCTCCGGGCTGTCCCCTCCACGCAGCCGGTCCGCTGTGGCCCCGCCCCCGCCCCGCCCCCCGCTCCTGGGGCCCGCGGCTCCAGCCCTGCAAAGGCATCGACCAGAGCCCCCGCGGGGCCTGTGCTCTCCCAGGCCAGGGCACCCCGCTGGAGGACTTTCTCTCTCCCTTTGCAACTCCAGTGAGCGTCCGAGCTTCCAGGTGGGCAGAGATGGGAGGCAGTTCAGCCGCTCCCTTCCCAGCATGCTTTGCTTAATTCCTTCAATGCAACGCGCCATGTTTTTGCCGTGGAACCTTCACGTCAGGAGCTTCCTGGGGTGTCTCAGCGGCAGGTGCTCCGTGTGGTGAGCTTGGAAATCTGAATCCTGTATCACGTCTTAGGATCTGGGGGACCCTGGACAAATTACTGGGCTTCTTTGAAGCCCCCCCGCCCCCCTCCAGCAACCTGGCACGCTCGTAGCACGCGTCTGCAGTGTGTTCGCACACACGGCTCAGCGGAGTTGGCGGCACAGAGCGATCCTGTCGTGCGCGGCAGCTGTCACTGTTACTGCTGTTTTATCACCACCATTAGTGGCGCCAATTGCTGCCTCTTGGGTTTCCCACGCAGAATTGCCACAGTCCCTGCCAGGACATGTCAGGGCCACTTAGAGCGCGTCCCCCGCCACGGAGGCCAACTCGGGGGCGACAACCCGGCCTCGCCTCATCTCTGCCGGGTCCCGTGACAGGCAGCGAGCGGGAGGGGCGACGGCTGTGGCTGGTGGCCAGCCAAAGGGCCTCGGGTCCCGAGTCGGGTCCAGGGCGCCCAGCGAGGACAGAGCGGTCAAAGCTTCCACGCGTCCTCGGCGAGGCAGCGCTGCGGGCCAACGCGCCTCTGGCCCTGTGACCGGCTGATCAACGGCCCCGCCCACCCTGCCCCTCGGTGACACTTCCGGTCCTCGCTCTGCCGCGTCCTGCCCGGGGAAGCCCTGGCGTGGGCCATTACTGCTTAATTACTGGCTAAATGGTCTCATTTGTTCTCTGTTCGTCAGTGGTGCGGCCAGACCAGGGCGGCAGAGGAATCTGGGAATCCCTCGCTGAGCGTTGGCTTTGGAGAAATAAAGACATCCGTGACTCCCTGCCGGGCTCTGGCCGCGCGGGCACTCCCGCAGCGCAGGTGGCGGCCCCTCCACCGTGGCCCACGTTGTCCCCTGCCAGCCAGTCTCTGCCCTGGTGCCTCCCTGTCCTCGCCCTGGTGCAGTAGGGTGACTTGAGTCTGCCCCTGAGACTGGAATTTGAAGCTGGTTTACCACCAGCCCACGGGTGACTGAACCTCTATCTTTAGAGGCAAAATGGGAGTAAAGCAACCGGCGCCCCCAGGGACCCGTGGGATGGAAGAGCGAGTTCCCCCGTCGGCCGGAGGGTGACCCCGCACCAACGCCAGCCTGAACGAGCCTCCGGTCCCCCCTCACGGCACATCTTCTGTCTCTCATTTCCACAGGCCCTTTCACGAAGGTGGGGGGGGTTGGCACCAGTCACCCTCTCGGGCTGGCACAGTCTTCAGCTTCCTGCCCACCTACCCACCTCCTTCCCTCTTGAGTCTCTAAGCGGGGGATCTGTGGCTGGGTGGGGGAGCCTCCTCCCCAGTAATGCTGCTGATAAACTTTCTGTGTTCTTTGCCTACAGGGAAATCAACTTCCCCATAGGTGGCTAGTCCGAAGTGCTGGCATTTCCAGGGCCAGAGGGGGGCTGAGCATGCCCACCAAGCACAGCTGCGGGCTGCGCCCCATGTGCACAGGTGTGTGTGGGGAGCTGCCCTCCGCCCTCTGACAGTCTGCTGGGGTGAACTGGCAATCTGTAGATTTATAAGAGCACAGACACCCAGATGTACCAGTGTGCACAGGGGGAATCATGGGAGCCTGACCCTGTGGGATCCGGTGAGTGCAGGGGCTTCTGCGCCCTTCCCCATGGAGGGAAAAGGCGGTGGAACAAGGCAGGCAATTCTGAGAAATAATAAATGATCATTGGGAGAGTGAATGAGCCCAGGAGACAGAAGTTAACTTGCAAATGATTTTCTTTGGAATTTGAAGGAGCCCGAGAGACAGACATTATCTTGTGACAAAAGTCTGTCCAGGTGTGGCTGCGCGCCTGTCTTCTGTGATAATGAGATTTCAGGGAGGAGAGGAGGATTGCAGTATTCTCTTGGACAGGCCGGGACTCAAGGGAAGGCAGAGTCCCATTGTGGGAGAGAAGGAGGGTCCAGAGGTGGCGGCGGAGGCCAGCGAGACCTCGACGTGCTTCCCCTGCGCAGCACGGCCCCGCACCGCACGGGGGAGGGGTGCCGTTTTCTGAGTGTCAGCAGATGCGGGGAGACTCTGAATGGGCCTTGGTGGCCCCCGTCGGCCAGGGAACCCGTGGAGAGGAGGGAGTAGGACTGGGGAGAGGAAGAGGAGCGGGGCCACACCCTTGCACGGCCTCGGGCAGCCGAACTTGGCCTCCAGAGCTGCGGGGCTCCAGAGTCTGCCTGACAGGGTGAAGCCTGGGCCCTGTGCCCCCCGGCCCGTCCTCCATGGGTCCCTGGGATGGGGCAGATTTCCATGCCACGAGGCGCCTCAGCTGAGGGCACCCTCGGAGGACTGGCCACCAAGGTCCCGGCACGCGGCCTTCCCCGTAGCGGTGTGCTGCCTCCCGGAGCCCACCTCCAAAGCGCCCCAGCTGCCCCTGACTCTGGTGTCCCCGCCTCTCATCTGCTTTGCTGCCTCCTCCACCCCCGGAGCCTGATCGCTGGCCTCCCGTCCCCGCCTGGCTACTGATGGGCTTTCCTCTGGCCCTAGTGGACTCTTCTGTCGAGGAGCGACGGAACCCTTTCCTCATCCGTCAGCTCTAGGGTTTTGCACTTATGGAAAGAAGCCCCGTCGCCAATCATGCAAAGCAGTAGATAATGCAAAATCATTTACATTTGCCCTTGAGTTGCATGACGTGATTACAGGGGACAGGCAGAGTGGGGTGCAGGGAAGTGAGTACACGTGGGTTCTGACTCCTGGAATGTGTAGCTCTGCTCTCACACTTACCCTGATAACCTCAGGGAAGTTAATCTGGCTGTGCCTCAGTTTCCTAACCTGTAGCGAGCAGTTCAGTAATGGGACTTAGATCATAAAACTGTTGCCCACATTCAGTGAATCCTTCCCCGGCCAGCCCTGAGAATGGTGCCCGGGACGTAGTAACTGCTCAGTGAGTGTTTACCTTGATGGTGACGCGTGGGAAAGTTTCGTTAAAATGTTTTGCTATCCGGAATCACCCTCGCTTACTTGGAACCGGCTCACAAGAGATTGGACTTGCCTTGGCGTTCGAGGGTGCCATGGACTCCCACCGTCAGCCCCCGTCGGCCATCCAGAGACAGGGCGCTGGGACGCGTGGTCAGCACCACGGACAGCGCAAGCACCATCTCTGCAGGAAGTTCTTTGTTCAAAAGCCAACAGGCTGGGCCTGGTGGCTCACGCCTGTCATCCCAGCACTCGGGAGGCAGAGGCAGGAGGATTGCTGAGTTCTGGGCTTGCCTGGGCTACATAGTGAGCTCAGGGCCAGCCTGAACTACAAAGTGAGACTCTGT
The DNA here is from genome assembly GCA_004025085.1 of Thryonomys swinderianus. Taxonomy (NCBI): domain Eukaryota; kingdom Metazoa; phylum Chordata; class Mammalia; order Rodentia; family Thryonomyidae; genus Thryonomys; species Thryonomys swinderianus. The sequence goes on from PVIC010042759.1 coordinate 5,428, forward strand.
CTCAAAAAAAAAAAAAGCCAACAAACAGAGCAAACCCTGCTCACATTTATCCTGAAGGCCCCACGACCGGGCTCCAATGCTCTGGACCGGTGGCTGGATCATGTGTATCTTATTTGCCCACAAGATGGTGGCAAAAAGACCGAAGGGCCAGAGAGAGGGGAACCCTGCATCCTGGATGTGTCCTCACCAGCTGCCAGTTCTTGGGATGGTGAGGGCTGGTCCCCCTCCCCCCCTGCTCTGGGTCAGGCTTTCTCATCTGTAAACCAGGGTTCTTGTTCCCTCAAGACTTGCCAGGATCTGGAGGGCCTTAGGTTGGGGGTGCTTCCTTAGGGATGGAGGTGACTGGCCCCACCTCTGGGACACAGCTGGGGCCCCTTAGGACACCCCGGAGGGCCCCAGGCCTGCTGGTGCACGAGGAGTCCTTGAGCCCTGACAGATCTGCTGTCCCCATGACCCACCTATCCAGTCCCCACCCACTATCTCATCACCATGGCAACTGCATTTTTGTCTGACCTGTATTGCTGACCAGGTGTCCTCCACCCCTTAGGTCTACACAGCAGGGACTGAGGAACAATCCCTCTACCCCATGACACAGGAAGGATGAGAATATTGTGGCCAGAGAGATTCCAGCCAGCATTTATTTTTCTTTTCTTTGTTAAAAATTTCAGATGGGGGTCTCCCTATGTTCCCCACAATTGGCCTGAAACCCTAGGTTCAAGCAGCCCCCCCGCCTCAGCCTCCAAATGGCTGAGACGACAGGTGTGCACTACTGAGCTTGGCCTGGTTCCTGTATTTCTGCAGGCCATGCAGCTACGAAGTGGCAGGGCTGTGAGTCACGCTGAGTCTGTCTGATTTGGAGCCGGAATGAACCGCTCAGTGTTTCAGGGAGGCGTGCTGAGCGGGGTCAGCCAGACGGGCCCTGGCTCTGCCCCGAACAAGAGCTGCGTGACCTTGGACAAGGACCTTCCTCGGTTTCCCCGTTTCGGAGCGGCAGGATTGGACGAGGGCGCTCTCCGAGGGCCCTCCGGCTTTCAGGTTATGAATAGACTTTGCAGGAACCCACACACCCACACGCCCAGCCGCGGTGCGAAGGGGTAGGCGGCAGCCTGTGCGGCGGGAAGGACGGCTGCCAGGAAGGGCCCTGCCCGAAATATCTCCACCGCTCGTCTGCTGCCAGTGCGCTCGGCTCCCCTCAATGCAGAGCAACGCTACCCGAGTCTCTATTTCAAAATGCCAGTACCTCTATGAGGAGGGCCTTTCCTTCCGGGAGGAAGGGAAATTTGTTTTGATCAGGTTTGCATTTGCTGAGTCTAAAATAGCTCTCCTGCAGGTGAGAGCGGCCTGCTCAGGGCTGACCGGAGCGCAGGAAGCCTTCCTTCTGTGAAGCGGCAGGGAGGCCGCAGGAGGGAGGCAGCCTGGGCCTTGGCTCCAGGGGCACTTGGGTTTGAATCCTGGCCGCGGAGCGACCTTTCAGGGTAGGCCTTACCTTCTCCCTGCCGCAGCCGAGCCCTTGGCTGCTTTGGGCCCCTGCACTCAGCCAGGCGGGACGCTCTCTTCCGGAAGAGCTGGGCGGGGCCCACACCCGCCCCGCCAAGCGAGTGTGTTCCAAGCAGAAGCCCAGCCTGACGCTGGGAAGGGCCCACCCCGCCCCCCGCCCCCCGCCCCCGCCAGCCCGGCTGCCCCTCTTTCCTTTCAGCAGCCCGTTGGAGGCCCGTGGCTGAGGGGCAGGGGGCTGTCACCCTCCCCCCACCCACACGGCACCAAGTCTCCTCTCTTCCCCTGCTGGTGCCAGGTGTGCACAAAGCTCTTCCTGATGGGGCAGGGAAGGTGCTATGCAGCATCTGCACCCTCCGTAACCCAGGGCGGCAAAGGCACCCGTTTCTCAAGGCCTCGCTGCGCAGGAGAGATGGCATGACCGGTGCCAGGCAGGCGGTGGGTGCTCGCTGGATCTTGATGACGCCCCAACGTTCGCTGTCCTTGCGGTCCCCGGGCTAGGCATGCAGCAAACTATGCTAATCCCTTGGCCAGCTCAGCCCTGGAGACCTCAGCAGAGGCAGCTGTGCAAGAGCCACCAGATGGCAAAGCTGTAGGGGACACAGCTGGAGCAAAGCGGGTGCCCGACGGTTCCTCCATGTGCGGAGTGGCTTTCACGGGCCTCCCTGGCCCTGGGTCCCCCAGCACCTCCCTTCCTCCCAGCCTTCCCCTCTCACCTTGTTCCTGTGATTTCTGTGAGAGCTTGTTGCCTAGGCAACAATTTTCAAAACGCTGCTGTGGGGCTGGGGATTTAGCTCAAGTGGTACTGCGCCAACCTTGGATGTACAAGGGCCTGAGTTCAATCCCTGGTACCGCAAAGAAAAAAAAAAAGCACTGTCGTGTATGCTGTTGTGTTCCTGCCACTCAGAACAGTGCCTGGTGCGTCGCAGGTGCTCGGCAAACATTTGTGGGTTGAATGAAGGGATTAATGAGTGGACACTTTTGGGGGGCCCCATTCTGTTGGGTTCAGTGTTTTTGAACCTGAGTTTCCCAGATCCCTGGAGGGGACCAAAGCTGTCCTGGGATCCAAAGACCTTCCCCTGCTCAGGAAGAGAAAAAGGGAAGTCACAGCCTCACCTGGGACTAAATCCACATGAGCTACTGCTTAATAAAGAAGTTTGTTCTGTAGTAATTCGTGTCCTAAACATGTATTGAGCACTGCTGTTCAACATGCACCTTCCAAAACTCACAGCCCTGGCTTGAAGGCCAGTGAGATGACGCCAAGAGCTGACTGGGCCGCGGGGACCTGCCTTCGCCCCGAGGGAGGCCGGGGAGGAGCCGCCCCGGAAGCAGGGCCCGGCCCTCCCCAGAGGCCCAGCGCGGCTCACCCGGCTCTTGGATCTCCAGCCTCCAGAGCCGGGACAAGATAAAAGATGATCCCCAAGGGCTCGCGGGCTCCCACATTTCCTGGGAAGCCTCCAGGGAGCTGGAGGGTTGGAACTGCTGCTCTTGGGGGAGGCGGGACGCAGGGGGCAGCTCCAGGCTGGGGTCCGCCGAGGACAGACAAGCCCCAGGCGTTGGCGGTGGCTCTTCCCGCCTCTCTCTCTCCCCTCCTTCAGCATCCTGGCACAGCATGTAAAGAGCTGTGCTTTCCCTCGAGTGCCCGAAGCCAGGCGGAGTGCCAGCTCGTTAGGAAGAGCTTCGCAGCCACGGAGAGCCAGGACTGTCGGTGCCGGCTTGGGGGAGGTGACGGCTTCCCGCTTGGCACCCGTCAGCCCCTGACAGGCTGCTGCGGGGAGAGGGGAGGGTGGGCTCGCCAGGGGGAGCTGGGAGGAGGTGCTATCTTCTCCCTCCAGCTCTGGGCCTCTCCTACCGACACGCAGCCCGCGGGGCTGGTGCTGGATCCCACCTCTTCCGGAAGATGCTCTTCCAGCCCCGTGTGCGGAGCCCCCAAGGGGGGGTTTGGCTTGGGGAGGGAAGAAGCGTGAGCGCAGCATGGAAGAAAGATCTTTATGGGGAGAGCGGGGGCTGTGTCTTTTTTGGGGGCTCCCAAAGGCAGGCAGGACTTGAGGCCGATACCAGGAAGAACGTGAGGGCGGAGCCAATTGTCAAACAAGGAATTAATTCTATGCTCAGAGAGGGACGTTGATGCCTCTGTGGCGGCGGCATCCGGAATCGTCTGGATGAGCTCTGGTCACGCATGCATTCATGTGCTCACGCAATAGTGTTCACTCCTCGTTAGGCAGCCTCAGCACAGAGGGGCCAGCCAGGGCTGAGGCCGAGCACCTGGGACCAGGTGGTCTCAGAGTCTCTTTAAGGGAGGTGGTATTTGAACAGGGGCTCGGGATACCAGGGAGAACGGGCAGCATGGGCAGAGACCCTCGGGCAGGCAGGCGGGAGGCCCAGGCAGCCGTGCACCGACTGTGGCTGCAGCTTGTGATTCCCATGAGGTCGCTGGGGCAGAAGCCCTTGGTGGGGAAGGCTGGGTCACCTGACCCCCGTCTGGCCAATCAGCACAGCCCATCCTCCTGCCCCTAGGATTGGTTCCAGAATAGCATGTGATCCAAGGCGGTCCAGTGAGTACCGGCTATGGCACTTTTGCGGGAATCACCGCACCTCTTGGGTCAGGTGTGGTCACAGGAGGTTTCGGCCTTCAGTGGAGAGACACTGTGACCCGGAAGTTGAGTCGTGGGTTGGAGCCCACACCGTGCCGTGGCTGTCTGAGGCGCTGCGCACGCAGCGGCCCACTCTGGGCCTCAGAGCTGATGTTTCAGGAGCAAGAACTCAAAGCTGCTATCTGGGTCCCTCCAGCTCTTCCACTTGGAAGCTGAACGTCGTGCTGGCTCTGTCTGCTCCCTCCACCTCTCCTTCCCGCATCCTGCGAGGGTGTGTGGGGTGCAGGGGCGTCCCTTTCAGCGTCTCTGTGCACAATCACAAGCACACAGGACATTTGTTGTTGTCTTAAGTTTCCCTCTGCGTCCCCATCTTGACAAGACCGTGGAGACCTGCGAGGCCTCCCCGTGTTTAAACCTGACACCCCACCCGGCCCCTCCCTCTGCCGGAGGGTCGGAGAGGGGCAGCTGTTTCACCACACACCGGGCCCCACGTCCAGGCCGGGCCGGGCACTCGCCCCCGCGTTTCCCGTTTCCATTCTCCAGGAGACTTGGAAGTTCATTATTTCCCTCACTGGCTTTTCTGGCGAGACTCAAATTAATTTTCCATCTTTCTCCCTCTCCCAAGCCTTGCAATCATTAAATGCCAGGGAAAGCTAAATAAACAGCTGATTTACAGAAGCATTTTCTTTCTTCCTTTTTTCAAAGCAGGAGCCTCCATTAATCAGTTGTGCCGAGAGCGGCCTGATGAAGCGGTTGACGCACCCTTCAGACAGGAGAGCGCAGGGTCAGAGGGCACAGAGGCTCCTAATCAGGGGCTAAAAATAACACAGGACCGTGCCGCCCCTCCCCCTGCACAGGCCCACGGCGGCCTCCTCTGCATGGAAGGCTGAGTCGGGGCACCCCGCCAGGACCTAGGCTCTGACCTGCTACAAGAGTCTTTTAAAACGTCATCACTCAACCCTGTCATTGTAGAGAGTCAGAGAGGACAGGACGCCTGCCCAGGGTCACCCAGCAAGGTCATGGTCATGAGGGATCGGAGTCCCAAGTTCCCATGTGGGAGCCAAGGGTTGAAGAGGGCTCTAGTTGTGAGCGCTTTGGGCAATTTAGCAACACAGCAGGGGCACCGCGTGTACTGGTGCTGCCTTCAAGCCGGCCCCAGGGCATTCACGGGGCCCCTGCAGGTGCCAGACACACAGCCACCCTGGGGTGTGTATGCATGTGTACACTGGCACACAGAGCATTGTTCAGTCCCTGGGTGGCACAGGGCACCTACCTGATCTGGTGTCTCCTGCCTCTCCCAGAATGGCCTTCGCCAGATACAGGACCACTGACTGCCTCCCGCCCACCCATCACTGCTGCTCCCGGGCCCTTGGTGAGGTGCCAGTGCAGCAAGGGGCACAGTGGCCACTTAGTACCCTGGCCCTGGTGTTTTCTCTCTCCTAAGCCCAGAACTCTGGGCAGCCTGAGGCTCACCGAGGGCAGTGAATTTCCCCTTCTGAAGGTGGGGGTGGAGTTCTCGCTTCCCAAGACTGTGGTGGGAGTTAACTGAGTTTCCAAAATACCTGCTGCTTAGTTTATTCAGCAAATGTGCAGCAAGGGTGCTGTCTCCAACAGCTCTTGGTCTGAGGGCTCCCAGCCCGGCCCATAACAGATGTTCAGAGTCCTCCACGGCTTTGATGTGTCAACCCAAAATCACATGCTGGAAACTTTCGTCACTGTGACCGAAACACCTGACACAATGTACAAGAGGAGAGGCTACTTTGGTTCATGGTTCCAAAGGCTTCAGCGCATCTTCAGCTGATCTCTTTGGGTGGCGGCATCATGGCGGAAGGGCAGAGCGGAACAAACTGCTGTCCTCATGGTGGCCAGGAAGTGGAGAACAGAATGGGGAAGAATCAGAGAGAGGTCTGCGTCCTGCCTCCTGCTGGGGACCTCTCAGTGGAGTGATCCCTTGATGAAGTCAGGGCCACCTCTGAATTCAGTCAAGTCCACAGTTAGCTGGGAGATGGTGGGAAGAGCAGCGGAGGCCAAGACAGCAGGTTACTAATTTCAAAAATGGAGGAGGGAAGCGCTCCGAAGGGCAGAGCCTTCCACCAGGCCTAGATTCCACTGCTCCCCATCCTATTTTCCTGCTCATCAACCTGTTACCTTTTCTCCTTTTCAAGGCGTGGCTTCAGAGTGGGTGGGTGGTGCCCACGTGGTCATGTGACCACCTGGCCCAGCTGATTGGCTGAGCACATGTGTCTGACCCATGATCTGAGCCTCAGGAGCAGGAAGAACACCGGGTGAATAGACAGAGATGGCCTGATTCTGCTTCCCTTCTGCTTTCGGTTCTACGGCTCCAGCCATGTCTGCAGTGTCCGTGTCTGTGGGCTTCCCACCGCCAGTCCTCAAGCCCTTCTACTCACACAGAGCTGGGGCGGCCCCTCTCCTGCCGCCAGATGTCCCTGGCCTGGTACAGACGAGGGCCCGCGTTCGCCCTAGTGGATGGAGAAGGCAGGGGTGTGGAGAGGGGCTGGGGCCGAGGCCTGGGCCCCTGCGGGCTGCAGGAGGGTTTGAAGAGACCCGGAGGACACTGGCCACCGTCAGCCAGGACCCTGTGGGCCCCGGCCTTGGAGGCCACGCCCGGATGTGGCGGGCCGTCTGGTGCTGGGGAGCCCGGCCTGTGGCTCGGCAGGATCCCTTAGCTCGTTCTCAAGCAGGCGCCGACCCAACACAGCGCAGAGTTAATTAAACATCACCGTCCCCTTCGCGAGGAAATGAAAAGCAGCCTCCTGATAGAACAATTAGTGTTTACCGCCCGCCTGCCTGCCCACTTCCTTCCTCCGTTATCTCAGACGGAGCCCGCCCTGGCACTGCCCGCAGGTTAGCATTACAGAGCCGGAGGGGTGGGGAGAGGGGCACAGGGACCCCTCCCTGGTCTCCGTCTTTCTGTTTCCTTGTCCTTGTCGCAGCGATTACGTGGCCGACTTTATAAGACCTGTCAGGATGAAAGGTGGAAGGAAAGTGCAGGTGCAGACGCCAGGCCGGACGCGGCCTCCTCGCCTTGTCCTCTTTCTCCCGGGCCAGGCAGGGCCGGAGCCCGCTCTCCGAGCCAGCTGGGCCTGGCTGCTGTGTGGCGTCTGGGCGCTGCTCGGCCTCCCTGGGCTTCTGTGGGGGAGGCCGTGCGCGCGAAGCCTGGAGGGCAGCTGGGGCGACGTCCTTCCTCCTCCTGTTGGTCCTCAGCCCCCGCTGGAACCTCAGGGGAGACTGAGGCAGGCGGCGGGGTCCTGGGACCAGCAGTCCGCCCCTCATGGCCTACCACAGCCAAGACTGAGGGCTGGGCGGTAGCTTCTCGGATCTCTCAGTTTCCCTGTTTGTAAACCAGAGTGAGTGGAGCCCACTGCGCGGGGCCAGTGGGGGGCGGAGGGGATGGACTTCGGGGTGCGGCCCTCCCTCACCCACTGCCATCCTCGACTGACTGAAGGAAGCCGCCGCCCTGCAACCAGAAATGCTTTGGGGCCCCGCCGCACGCAGGTCCGCGTGTGGATGGAGAAGACAGAACTGGAGGCGCAGTGCCCCAGAGCGGGGGGCTTCGGGCACGGACGGCACGGACGGCACGGCCTCTCCGGGGCCGGTGCAGCCCACGCGTCCTGACCCGGAAGTTCACTCTGGTCCAACCTAAGGCCTTCCTGCCACAAAAGACTCTCATTTCCTCCCAAGCTCATCATGCCAGTGGCAGACACTGCGACCGAGAAGCCAGCTTGGCAAAGGGGAGGTCAGACTAGAAGATAACGAGCCGGATTCTGCTGTGGGGCCCAGAAACCACTCAGGGCACTTTCCGAAGCAGGCGTGGGCGTGTCTGAGCTCTGGCACCGGCCTTTGGCGCCGAAGGGGGCGGCGAGCACCTTGGCACGGACACCCGTCCGCTGCCTGGAGATGGGCTGTCATTGAAAACTAATTTCTAAAAATCCAGATTTTGCCAGTGAGGGATGTGGACTCCCAGAAAAGACAGAACTGACCCGGGGGGAACCTAGTCCTGCCCGAGCGCGCCTGTCACCACGCTGTGGTCAGTGGACCTGGCCGAGCTGTCTACAGGTGGGGTGAGGGGCTGCCCTCAAACCCCGCTCAGAGCCCCCTGGCCGGGCAGAGGACCTCTGTGGCCTGTCCTGCCCCGCCCCCACCGCCTCCCCAGTGGGCCCTGAGCCTGGGAAGTCTGGCTCCCTGGTCGGGCGTGGTGCTGGCGCGGCTGGGCCCCGGGCCGGACTCCTAGCTCCGCCATCCTTTCTCGGCTAGGCCTTTCATCTCGGGGCCTCAGTTTCCCCCACTGTCAATGGGGATAGCGAAGGCGGTGCTGAGGAGAGGCGCCTGCGCCCCTGTGAGAGGGCTCCCTGCCTCACCCCAAAGCTGGGGCTCTGCCAGGCTCCGGCCTGGGACCCCGAGAAGGCCTGGGGCACCTGTGTGGCCTTTGGGGGCAGCTCCTCTGTGCCACACACCGCTCGGCTCCGTGCGGAGAGAAGGCAGCAGGGCCTTGAGGTCCCGGGCCCGTGACGGTGCCACGCTGGGATCGGGCCGCAGACCGTGAGCACACCTCACCCCTCCCGTCGCAAGGCTGGTTCTGCCGGGAGCCACCGCAGCCCACAGGTTTGAGCTTCCTGCGGGTGGGCTTGGCCCCGAGCAGCTGTGTTCTTGAGCCTGGCACTGGACGGGTGCTCCTTGAGTCCTGCATGGGTGGGCGAATTCAAGGTAGTGCTGGCACTCGGTGGCCATGCCCATCCTGGTGGGACCCCCCTCCCGGCTCCCGGGGCTGCCCCTGAGCTGGAGGGCGCAGGCCGTATGTCCCGAGCTCCTCGCTGGGCTTGAGGTCAGGATGGAGGGGGTGGGCCGCGTGCCCCTCCCTGGGCTGTGGCTGCGTCCCTGGCACTCGCCTGGCCACGCCTGGCCCGGTGCAAGGCTCCCACGGCCTCTGTCGCTGCCCTGCCCCCTGGCACCTGTCGACAGGTGCCGCCTGCTCCTGCCCAAGGTTAATTTCTGAGACAGACCTGGCTTCGGGTCCCGGGCAAGCCCGCCACCTGTCTGGGGCCCGGTTTCCTCACCCGGATGCCAGCAGCAGGAATTCCAACCCCAGAGACTTGGGGCAGCGGGAGGAGGGGGCGGCACCCCCGGGCGGGGCGGAGCCTGGCTCTGCATCTGGGGGGTGAGATCTAGGTGCAGGCGCTTGTCAGACATGTGACTTTGGCCAAGCCACTCCATCTTACTGAACGTCGGGTTATTGATAAATGGATTAGAAGTAATAGCAGAACTAATCATTGATTCCCATCATTTTGCTTCAAGGATGATATAAATTAATGCATACAGGGCATCTGGTATCGCACTGTGAGCATGAATGATTTCTACTCACTACTGTTCTCATCTCTCGGCGGCCGGGCCCTTCCTGCCGTCACGGGGATGTACAATTCGAACTCGCTGATTTCTGCCCCTTGACCCAGCGGGTTCCCTGTGGTCTTGTCAGAAGAGCGCTACGTGTCAAGTAGATACAGACAAAGGCAAAGTCTTGTCCACCAGTGTCGTGCCCTTTCACGCCGCTTGTTGTACTAAATCTCCGCTGTCCTCTTTGGCAGAGAGGAGAGGAGCCCAGAGAGGTTCCGTGCGCCGCTAGGGTCGCACAGCGCACGGATGTGGTCAGGTGCTCAGCCTCCTGCTGGGCCGCAGGGAGGAGACGGTCATCAGCGCCCTCAGCGCCACCAGCCTCGTGCGCGTGGGGCTAAGTTCTCCCTGGTGTTTCCATGACTCTCTCAAGTCCCTGCGCTGGGCAGGGTGGAGTCCATGGAAGCCTGTGCCCCAGAGGGACCTCCATTCACGCCAAGCCCGGGGCCCCCAACACCTGCCCGACAGGCAGCCTCCGTCCGGGGCTGGCAGCCCTGCTGGGACAGCACCGCCCAGCGTCTGGTCCCGCCTCCCTCTGCTGCCCTCTCCGTGTCCTCCGTCTCTCGGCCTCCCTGAGAGTGGCCTGCCGGGGACCCGGAGTTCGGAGGCCGTGGGGGTCCGCCCAGAGCCTGCGCCTCCGGGCCGACCGGTGGCGACTTCCTTCCTATGGCCTCGTGTGTGTGAGAGCGCGAGTGTGTGTGTGAGAGTGTGGGGTGTGTGAGACAGTGTGTGTGAGAGTGTGAGTGCATGCAAATGTGTGTGTG
>PVIC010042760.1:0-15695 GCA_004025085.1 Thryonomys swinderianus
CAACATACATGTAATTTTTAAGAAGGGCTGTAGTCCAATACCAGTACCCTTGAGTTTCCTTCCTAGAACTGGGGGGAAAACCTAAATTGATATCCACTTATTCCTTTGTCTGTATGAGAGTGAGCTCCTGAACACATTCTTTTTGTTGTTGGAATATTTTTTGGCCTTGCTTGGTGATGCACACATGGAATCTCAGTACTTTGTAGGCTGAAGCAGGAAGACTGCCTGAGTTTGAGTCCAGACTAGACTACATAGTGAGCTCAGTCAAGGCCAGCCTAAACTGGATAGTGAGACTGTCTCAGAAAAAGAATTCTTTTCATTTGTGCTATAAGATATTTCTAAAAATAGGAGATTGCTATAGAGGGCTGGGGATTTAGCTCAAGTGGTACCACACCAACCTTGGATGCACAAGTGCTCGGGTTCGATCCCTGGTTCCAGGAATTAAAAAAAAAAAAAAAAAAGAGGAATTGCTATAGGGGCCAGGGATTGAGCTCAGTGGCCCCGTGTTTGCCCTGCAGGTGCAAATTCATGATGAGTTCAGTGCTGGTACAGGAAAAAAAAAATTGTTTCCAAGTTTGATCCTAGTATGTACCGGAAAAAAAAAAAAAAAAAGAATTGCTGGGCCAGAGATTTAGCTCAGTGGTTCCAGCGCCTGCCTCGCAAGCGCAAGGTCCTGAGTTCGGTCCCCGGTAACCACATACAATGCTGGGTGTGGAGACTCACGCCCACCAGCAATCAATACCACATACTACAGTGCCAGGCATGGTGGCTCATGCCTGTAATCCCAGCACTCAGGAGGCAGAGACAGTAGGATTGCTGAGTTTGAGGCTTGCCTGGGCTACATAGTGAGCTCAGGGCCAGCCTGAACTACAAAGGAGACCCTGTCTCAAAAAAAAAAAAATTGCTATTAATATGTGAAGTGATGAAAATGTTAGCTTGGTTGTCTCAGTTATTTCACAGCTTTTTTATTCATATACATATATATCTCAAAACATATGTACTCTTTAAATAAATATGATTTTATCAATTAAGAAGTGCAGTTGTGCTGACCTCTGGGTAGCCAGGGCAGGTGTCACTGGGATGGGTGTCTGATCCATCTAAGGTGCTGCAATCCTGGGCATCACACTTCTCAGTCACCTGTGTTCAGAAGGCCAGTAGTTTGAATTCCATCTCTGGATTCAGGTGCAGTGGCACATACCTACTTGAGCGGCTGCAGCAGGAATGTGGCAAGTTTGAGATCAGCTTGGGCAGCTTAGTGAGACCCTGTCTTTAGACATAAAAAGGTCTGGGGATGTCCTTCACACCAGGGAGTGAGGGGCAACAGCTGTCTCTGAGGTACTTCACTCTAGTTCTGATGCTGATAATTAGCTTTACTGGAAAATAAGGGGTTTCTTTGTTTGCTTACTTATTTATTTATTTAGAGACAGGGTCTCACTTTGTAGTTCAGGCTGGCCCTGAGCTCATATGTAGCCCAGGTAAGCCTCGAACTCAGTCCTGCCTCTGCCTCCTGAGTACTGGGATTACAGGTGTGAGCCACCACAACCAGCATTATGGTGTATGGTACTGATTGCTGGTGGGCATAAGTCACCATGCCCAATATTGTTATGTGTGGTTACCGGGATCGAACCAGGGACCTTGCACTTGCTAAGCTAGGCGCCAGAACCATTGAGCTAAATCTCCAGCCCCCTTGTTTGTTTTCTTTTCAGTTCTAGTGATTGAACAGTGAGCTACACCTCAGTTCTGTTTAACAATTCTAGTTACTTATGTATGTGTATGTGACCATCTGCTACCAAGGAGTTAGCTCAGGGCCTGCCCATTGTGTTGTACATCCAGCCCTTTTTAAACCTTTTTATTTTGAGACTGGTTGGGTTCAAACTTAAAACTCTCCTTCCTCAGCTTCCCAGAGTGCTGTGATTATAGAGATGCACCATCACACCTCATTTAAAAAATTTATTTTGGGACCAGTTCTCACTCTTGGTTCTCTTGATTTGGACTTGAGTAGCTGGGATCACAGGTGTAGGTTCTCAGGCCCAGCAGGTGGGAGCACCTTAGAAATGATCATGCCTCATCAGATTCACAGAAGACTTGAAGTAGTCTTTCCTGGGGTTTTCATTGGCTTGATAGGTTAAATGTCTGACCTCGGGTTCCTCTCAGTTTCTTAAGTGTTGATTTTAAAGCACTTTTATGTACATAAATTGCTTTGTGAATAGTTGAATAAAAAAATTATGAACTGGGCCGGAGGGTTAGCTCAGTGGTTCTGGTGCCTGCCTCACAAGTGCAAGGTCCTGAGTTCGATCCCCGGTAACCACATATAATGCTGGGCGTGGAGACACGCCCACCAACAATCAACACCGCATACCACAATGCTGGACATGGTGGCTCACGCCTGTAATCCCAGCACTCGGGAGGGCAGAGACAGGAGGATTGCTGAGTTCGCGGTGGCTTGCCTGGGCACCATAGTGAGCTCAGGGCCAGCCTGAACTACAAAGCGAGACCCTGTCTCAAAAGAAAAAAAAAAAAAAAAAAAATATGAACTATTTGTGGCTGCATAGTGGAGAAAAGTAGTAAAATGTTAAAACTAACAGTCCTTTCTTTCATATTTTGTAAGCCGCTATATAAAGCAACCTTTGCCTGATGAGTTTTGCAGCTCACCCTTGGAGCCTGGGGCCTGCAATGGCTCCAGGGGCAGCTGGGAAGGTGAGTGCTGGCCATGGTTTGGGGCTGAGACCAACCATAATGTACCTGAGATCCTGGGGGAGGGAGACTGGGGTTTCTGCCTGCAGCTTTCTGCTGGTGGCCTGCTAAGCCACAGGGGGCCGACTTGCCTGAGGTCAGGAAGCAGAGTCAGGACTCCAATGCTCATCTGCTCATCTGTTGTGAATACCAAGTGGGTGGTTGCCTGGCATATGACTGCCTCTGCCACTGATTTCTGTTGGCAAAGCTGTTGTTATCTTGTCCCTTAAGTGCTACCTATGCTTTTGGTGAGCTATGCTTATCTTGTCCCTTAAGTGCTACCTATGCTTTAGTTCCTAGGGAGGACAGATCCCTGACCATTCAACTAGAAGATAGATGGGCTCTCTTGGGCTTTCCTGTATCTCACCAGGAAACTGCAGGTGGTGGCTGATCTGAGGCAGCTGCTGCTGTGAGAGGAAAGGAAGTTGTGGTTAGAAAAGCAGTACAGGGCTTGTCATAGGGAACCTAAAGGCTCCATTCCCCCTAGTGGCCAGGTGCTGATAGATCCATCCCTGACCATGTTTGATCTGTGGTGGTTATCACTCTTCTTTTGGGAATTCAGGTGACTCCATGGCTTTGTTATTGTAAAACCAAAAGTGAAACTGGGTGTGCTAGTGCAGGTTACTAATCCCACTGTGGAAGGATCACAAGTTTGGGCCCAGCCTGGTCAGTGACTTAGTGAAACCATGTCTGAAAATAAAGAACTAATAAAAGAGCTGGGTGTGGTGCTGCATGCTTGCAGGCTGAGGCAGAAGTGCTATGAGTTCAAGACCAGCCTGGGATACATTAAGAACTCAAGACTATTCTGAACTATTTACCAAGACCCTGTGTCAAAAAAAAAAAAGTTAATAAAGGGCTGGCAGGGTAACTTAATGGGCTCTGCCCAAGGTTGTACGTGCTTTCTCTCTCTCTCTCTCTCTCTCTCTCTCTCTCTCTCTCTCTCTCTCTCTCTCTCTCTCTCTCTCTCTCACACACACACACACACACACACACACACACACACACACACACAGAGACAAATGCCTATAAAGCCCCTCTAAGTTAATGTTGTAAAGTCGCAATTGCAAATTCCCCACATATCTCTAAGACACACATTGTCCTAGAAAGTGAAAATTGATGTGAAACATAATGACTATGTTAAAAAAAAAATCTCCCCCAAAAAGGCACCCATAATTCCAGCACATAAGAGGCTGAGATGGGATGACAGGTACAAGACCAGGCTAGGCTATGTGGTAAGACCTTGTCACAGAAAAACAAAACAGAAAGGAAGGGAGGGAAGAAATGAAAATGACCGCAAGGCTGCATTTTCCGTGTTCAGCATATGTTTTTTTCTAGAGGGACTATGAATGTTTCTACTTAGTATTTTTATTCATTGTAATACTTAGAAATTGGAAATTGACCTATTACTAGTAAATGAGTGTGTGGTGCTAAAGATAGACCCAGGTCCTTGAGCATGCTAGGCAGGCATTTTATCATTGACCTACATCTCCAACACTTTGTGTTTTTTGGAGACACTTGTTTCCAAACTGTCTCCCTGAACATTGAGTTGTGTCTCACTGTAGTCCTTTTCTCTCTGTGAATCTAATCATGACATCAAGAGTGGCACCATTTATGGCCAGAGATTTAACTCAGTGTTCTGGTGCCTGCCTGGCAGGTGCAAGGTCCCTGGTTCAATCCTGGTAACCATGTACAACGCCAGGTGTGGTGGCTTAGTCTCAGCACTCAGGAGGCAGAGGCAGGAGAATTGCTGAGTTCAAGGCTTACTGGGCTACGTAGTGAGCACAGGGCCAGTCTGAACTACAAAGTGAGACCCTATCTCAAAAAGAGTGACACCACTGGGCCAGAGATTTAGCTCAGTGGTTGCGGCGCCTGCCTCCCAAGCACAAGGTCCTGAGTTCAATTCTGGTAACTACATACGATGCTGGGCGTGGTGACTCACGCCCACCAGCAATCAATACCACATACCACAGTGCTGGGTGTGGTGGCTCAGGCCTGTAATCCCAGCACTCAGGTGGCAGAGGCAGGAGGATTGCTGAGTTCAGGGTTTGCCTAGGCTACATAGTGAGCTCAGGGCCAGCCTGAACTACAAAGCAAGACCCTGTCTCAAAAAAAAGAAAAGAGTAACACCACATAGTGTGAAACACTACAGATGCCAGAGTGTGGCCTATTTAGAGGAGACACAGGGTCACTTCACTCTGGGAGACTCATTTAAGCTTTCTGGGTCTCTGCTGTCTCACCCAGAATAGCAGCGCTCACCACCTGTCTCGTCTTCCCTAGAGAAAGGTCACATGTAAACTCTAGTATCTGGTAAATATGAAGGGAGTCCCACATAATGCAAAGTCTGGAAGGAAACATCAGGTTTTAAAATATATGGTATTGAAATGATAAGTAATATATATAGTGGTATTTCAGCTCACAAACTTAATTTGTTCCACAGTTTTGGAAAAGATGGCCATGTTGGTATTTGTGTGGGAAAGATAGCCAGAGTCATGTTTGTCAGCCAATATAGAGTTTGCAAACAGAAAACAAAATTTTTTGTTTGTTTGTTTTGTTTTTTTTCTTTTTTGAGACAGGGTCTCGCTTTGTAGTTCAGGCTAGCTCTGAGCTCACTCTGTAGCCCAGGCAAGCCTCAAACTCAGCAGTCCTCCTCTCTCTGCCTCCCGAGTGCTGGGATTACAGGCTTGAGCCACCACGCCCGGCACAAAATTTTTCTAAACATGTTTCTTTGCAAACCAAATTGTTCAGAGGCAAAAGTGTTCATGAACTGAGGCACCTCTGTACATTGTTATTTGTGTTGCAGGAGATGATGAGGAAGAAATGGAGCATCAGGATGAAGGCAAAGAACAGTTTTCAGAGCCAGAAGACAGTGGGGATGACAACCTGGGAGGTGACCTCAGTGAGGCCACCCAGAAGAAGGTCAAGGGCCAACCCTGCCTGAGAAGGCTTTTCACCTTCAGTCTTGTGAACTCCTATGGCACAGCTGATATAAATTCACTTGCAGCTGATGGGAAACTGCTTAAACTCAACTGTAAGCACATCCTTGACCTTTCAAGTTAGACTGTGGGGACCCTGGATCTGTTTGGAAATTGTCAGAAACTCACTGCTTTAGGGGGTCACAGTCTCCCTGTGGCTGCAGAAGCAGACACCTGTGAGCTGTGGCTGGAAGACTTCTGTGGGGTGTTAGGCACTTGGCCCCTGAGAGGCTTCTTTGTGGGGGGGTGTTAGGCACTTGGCCCCCCGAGAGGCTTCTTTGTGCTCCTCAGTGACTTGGCAGCAAGCAGTTCTCCTCCACTCTCTCTGCTCTGTAGGACCTTTGCTGTGGATGAGGGACATGTCTTTTGGCTCTCCTAGATTTATTTCACTTATGAGCACAACTCTCAATAGCTTTTTGTCCCATAGAAATACAGAAAGCTGGGCATGGTAACACAGTCCTGAAATCTCAGCACTTTGGGAGGCTGAGGCAGAGGAGTATCAAAGTTAAAGTTTAACCTGGGCTTGACTTAGTGACTAGCAAGATCCTGTTTCAAAATCAAAAAGGACTAGGAGTGTAACTCAGTGCAAAGGACCTGGGTCTAATCCCCAGTACCGCAGATCAGATAAATGCAGCTTTCAGTTATTGTCAAGTTTTGTGGTCCTGGAAGAGCCCAGTGTACATGCACATGTGCTGCCTCCCTCCCTCTCTTTTCTGTCAGGCTTTCATATGATTTAAGCTGAGGGAATGAATCTGGTCCCTGCTCCTGCATCTTGACCGTAACCTGCTAGAATTCTGGATAGTATCTTGGAGCTCAGCAGGAGCTCTAAGCAAGTCTTTGTCAAAGATTTTTGGAGGGTGGGACTGGGACCCACTGGCCAAGGGACTAGTGTGAGCAATAGCTGGTGCTGGATGAACATGGCACTTACTCTAGTCACTTGAAGAGCCTCTTCTGGTGCTGGCCATCTGTGATGAATGACACTACGGTCCCCTCCACAGCTCGATCCACATTAGCCATCGACTGGGACAGTGAAACCCGGAGTCTTTACTATGATGAGCAGGAGTCTGAGGTATGTCTTATGGGGTTCATGGTCAGTATTGTGCACTGACTTCTGCTCCAGACCAGTGCCTGCATTGCTCACCAGTTGGACAGCAATGGGTTCCATTTAGGACTGAAGATGTGCTCAGGAGGCCAGGGTAGGAAGATTGCAGGTTTGAGGGCAGCCTGAACTACATGGTAAGATCTTATCTCAGAAAATAAAAAGGACTGAGCATATAACCTGGTATGGAAACACTAGGTTCAGTCCTCAGTACTCTAAAAGATAAAACTGAGGCTGGGCGTGGTGGCTCACGCCTGTAATCCCAGCACTCGGGAGGCAGAGACAGGCGGATTGCTGAGTTCTAGGCTTGCCTGGGCTACATAGTGAGCTCAGAGCCAGCCTGAACTCCAAAGCGAGACCCTGTCTCAAAAAAAAAAAAAGACAAAACTTAGGGTGAAAAGCACCCAAGATTTTGTCCTTTTGTGCCTAGAAGCATCAGGAAGGAATCTCTCCGGGTTGTACTCTTCCATAGGCCACAGGTTTTTTGAAATAAAACCTTTATTGGTACTTTTTAGGTAATACATAATGATAATATGGCAAATTTGTACATGTACATGATATATCTCGCTTTTTTCCCATTTCCCCTTTCAGATGTGGTTCCCTTCGTTTACAAATGTTTATTTCCTTTTTTTTATCCCTTCTTCCTATCCTCCTCCCCCTCTGTTGTTCCCTTTCACATTCAAACATTTTTTTTCCCCATTCCCCAGTATCTTGCATCTTGGTCCTTATTTTTGCTTTCAATTTCCCACACCAGAGAAATAATGGACTATGTAAACAAGCATGACTTAAGAGTATGGCCTCAAGATGCATCCATTTAGATAGAAGTGTCTCAAGTTTATTATTATTTACACAAAAGTGCTAATCCACTGTATAAAAACCCCACACCTGTATACATTCCTTGATGGGTATTTAGGCTGTTTTCAAGGTTTAGCTGTTACCATCTGGGCTGCTATAAGCATGATTGTATATCACTGTGATATAATGCTTGTAATTTGCTCAGGAACATACCAAGAAGGAGAATAGCTGGGCAAAGTGGAACTTCTAGTTTTAGTTTTTTCAGGAATCTCCATACTGATTTCCATGGTGTCTGCACCAGTCTACACTCCTACCAGCAGTGGAGAAGGGTTCCTTCCTCCCCACAGCCCCATCAGCGTTTGTTATTAGTTGATTTCTTGATAACAGCCATTCTTTCTACAGTGAGGTAAAACCTCAGCATTGTTTAAATTTGCATCTCTTGAATTACTGGGGATGTTGAGTACTTTTTCATCTATTTATTTGTGATTTTTACTTTTTCGTCTGAGAAGTGTCTGCTCATTTCAGTTCACATTTTTG
The DNA here is from genome assembly GCA_004025085.1 of Thryonomys swinderianus. Lineage (NCBI taxonomy): Eukaryota > Metazoa > Chordata > Mammalia > Rodentia > Thryonomyidae > Thryonomys > Thryonomys swinderianus. The sequence continues at coordinate 8,137 of PVIC010042760.1, forward strand.
GATTGGGTCTTTAAATTTGGGGGAGTCTGATTTTTTTTGAGTTCTTTATATATTCTAGATACTAGTCATTTTTTCTGAGGAACTGCTGGCAATTTTTTTCACACTCTGTGGGTCATCTCTTCACACTTTTGGTGGTTTCTTTTGCTCTGCAAAGGCTTTTTAATAAGAGGAGATGCCAGTTGTTGATCCTTCCTGATATTTTCTGTGTGATTGGGGTTTTGTTCATAAAGTCTGCATGGGCCATGTTTTGAGCCAGGAAGATCATGTTTCTCCAGGAGCATGCAGCACTTTGTCTCCTCAGGCATATGAGAAGCATGTGAGCATGGTGCAACCTCAGAAGAAGAAGAAGGCCTCTGTGGCCCTACGAGACTGCATAGAGCTTTTCACCACCATGGAGACCCTTGGCGAGCATGACCCCTGGTATGAAGCTCCATAGCCTCACAGGCCACAAGCCCTTTGCCCTCAGTACAGAAAGCTGGGCATGGTGACACAGTCCTGAACTCTCAGCACTTTGGGAGGCTGAGGCAGAGGAATATCAAAGTTCAAGCTTTTAAAAAAAAATTTTTTTTTTTAAGCTTAACTTGGGCGTGCCTTAGTGACTAGCAAGACCCTGTCTCAAAATCAAAAAGGACTAGGAATGTAACTCAGTGCAAAGGACTTGGCTCTAATCCCCGGTACCACAGATCACTTGTGAAACCCTAGCCGTGCCCCATAGTCCAGTGTGAGCTGTACATTTCAAATCAAGTCAGCCATCGCCTGAGTGGAGGAGGATGGCTGCCCAGAAATTGTGGTGTTGATTGCTGCCTGAGAGGATGTGACATTGCAGGCATATCTCTGAGCATGTGGTACTGGCTGCCTTTCTTTTCCTCTAGGTATTGCCCCAACTGTAAGAAGCACCAGCAGGCCACGAAGAAGTTTGACCTGTGGTCCTTGCCCAAGATTCTGGTGGTCCACCTCAAACGTTTTTCCTACAACAGATACTGGAGGGACAAGCTTGACACAGTCGTGGAATTCCCAGTCAGGTCAGTCCCCATGACACTGGGCAGTCAAGACACTTGCCATCTGCATGCCAGGTTCTGAGAGGTGGTCTTTGCCATGGTAACCCTGCCATCTGCCTTCTCCTGGGGCAGGTGAATTCCTATCGAAGCCCTTTCCCTGCTTGAGGTGTTGCTGACCATCTTGGGCACCATCTACTCTCCTCACTGTCCTGTTTCTCTTGCTTGTTATTGGTCCCAGGGATTCTGGCTTCAGAAGGGCTGCATTGGTGTAGTCTGTGCTGCACAAAACTGAAGATTTTTGTGGGTGAGGTACAGACCTGTCCCTGAGGGAGTGAGTGACTGGAACTGGGTGTCTGCTTAGGTCCCCTTGGGTCCAAGGATGTAGACTATAGCAAAGACAAGAAAGTAAGCCAGCCAGATAAGTATGAGCTTTAGGGAAGTGAATAGATATGTACGTGAAATACAGCAATGATGTTAATGATAGTAACGAGTATTTTGTGTAAAAACTTTTGCCTTTTCTTTAAGTTTGAAATTTTCCAAATAAAATGTAAGCCAGGTACAGTGTTAGTCCTAACTACCTATAAGCCCCAGGTACTTGGGAGGCTGAGACAGGAGGATTACTTGAGCCAAAGAGCTTAAGACCAGCGTTGGGCATTATAATAAGTTCATATCTCCAGAAAAATGAAATGAGTAAAAAATGTTACAGGAGGGCTGGGGATTTAGCTCAAGTGGTACTGTGCCAACCTTGGACGCACAAGGGCCCAAGTTTGATCCCCAGTACCACACACACACACAAAAAAGTTACAGGAAAAAAAACTTTCTAGCTAGGTATGGTGTCATATGCCTGTAATCTTAGCACTCTGGAGGGCGAGACAGGAAGATCACTATGAATTCCAGGCCACCCTGGGCTATGTTGGAAGTTCACGGTCAGCCTGAAGTACATGACCCTATTTCAAAAAAACAAAAATAAAGTGAGACCTCAAACCCCACCCCTCTCCTGTGATCTGCTTTTATTTCTATCATAATGAAGATTGAACCAGGGCCTTGTAAATGCTAGGCAAGAATCTTAGCACTGAGTGACATTCCCCATCCCTTTATTTTATTCTGAGATAAGATGTCTCTAAGTTGGTTACTGTGGCTTCCAATTTGAAATCCTGCTGCCAATTCACTGAGATTATAGCCATGCACTGCCATGCCTGCTTGTTCATTTTTTTTCCTAAATAGTTTTTTGTGTGCCTTCCTGTATCAGACCCTTTTGGTTGAAAGAACTTGCTGGGTTATTCTTCTTATCTGATTTTAACTAAGAGTTATTCTTGTATGGTTCTCAGAGCCCTGAACATGTCCGAGTTTGTCTGTGACCCATCAGCAAGGCCTTACCTGTATGACCTCATTGCCGTATCGAATCACTATGGAGCCATGGGAGTCGGCCACTGTGAGTATTAATATCTTCTTCCTTTAGTGATGTGGAAATGTCTTTGCAGGTCTCCTTCCCCCAGTGCCAGGCACTGTGCTATTCACCTGACTCACAGTCCATAGGCCTAGACTCTCTCAGTGGTTTAGCCCTGCCCATATTTTAAAATTCTTTTTTATATACTTAATTGTTTTGTTTTAGACAGGGTCTCTCAATGTAGTCCAGAATGGCCTTGGACTCACTGTGTAACCCAGACCAGCTTTGACCAGCCAGGCAATCCTCCTGGCTCAGCCTCTTTAGTGGCTGAGGTGACAGGTGTGTGATACTGTTCCTGGCTTGACTCTCTGTTCTGTTTTTGTTTTTGTTTATGTTTTTTGAGACAGGGTCACACTTTGTAGTTCAGACCGGCTCTGAGCTCACTATGTAGCCCAGACAAGCATTGAACTCAGCAATCCTCCTGCCTCTGCCTCCTGAGTGCAGGGATTACAGGCATGAGCCACCATACCTGGCACTGTGGTATATGGTACTGATTGCTTGTGGCCATGACTCACCACACCCGGTATTGTTTATGGTTATTGGGGATCCAACTCAGGACCTTGTGCTTGCTAGGCAGGTGGCAGAACCACTGAGCTAAATCTCCAGTCCATTGACCCTCTATTCTTATTGAGTCAACTGGGTCCAGATAGCTGCTCAGTCTCCAGCCCTCATGTTTGGATTCTGTATCATGAAAAGGGAAAATGGCAGCCCTCCAAAGTCCACCTTGACTCTTCCTGTACATTACACTGGTGATAACTGACGCCTTGGCTATAAAGCTGTGTAGGTGGGACTGGGAGGACAAAACTGTGTGAGAGTTGGGGCCCTATGGAAGTGCCTGTTAGTGATTTCTTTCTTTCCTTTGTTCCTTCCATTCTTCCTTTTCTCTTTCTCTCTCTCTCATTCATTTTTTTTTTTTTTTTTTTTTGCAGTACTAGGGATCAAACCCAAAACCTTGTCCTTACCAGGGAGGCTAGTGTTTTCTGATGAGTTTGGGCTTGCATGAGAAATGTTTACCTAACCACACACTCCTAACGGTTTTAGAGGAAAGACATTCAGATTCCCTGTTCAAATCCCAGTCTTGCAAACCTGAAGACTTTACCTTTCTGTTTAATGTAGCAGATCTCTTTCTGGATAATGGGGAGATCACTTTGACTTACTGATTTGAGAACTGTCATTTTGCTTAAATATAATCTCTTTTTATGAGTCCTCTAGCTCTAGATTTCTACTTCTAGCTATCCACAAAATGGATTGATACTAGCCATCGGTTTTGATTAGTTTCCCAAAATTATAGTTTAAAGGCTTGCCTTGAGCTGGCGTCATGGGTTCTTCTGTAATCCCAGTACTTAGGAAGGTGAGGCAGGAGGATCACAGTTTGAACCCAGCCTGGACATAGTGAGACCCTGTCTCAATAAATGAAAATAGAGGACTGGAGATTTAGCTCCAGCGCCTATGTGGCAAGCACAAGGTCCCTGGTTCGATCCTTGGTAACCACATACAATACCAGGTATGGTGACTTATGCCCACCAGCAATCAGTACCATATACCACAGTCCTGGGCATGGTGGCCCAAGTCTGTAATCCTAGCACTCGGGAGGCAGAGGCAGGAGGATTGCTGAGTTCAAGGGTAGCCTGGGCTACACAGTGAGCTCAGGGCCAGCCTGAACTACAAAAAGAGACCCAGTCTCAAAAAAAAAAGCCAGGCATAATAATGCACACCTGTAATCCCAGTTGAGCCTGGAGGATTGTCCTACGTGCAAGGCCAGCGTAGGCTACATAGTGAATTTAAGGCCAGCCAGAACTAAATAGTAAGACCTTTTCTCCAAAAATAAGGTAGAAGGGCTTAAGATATACTGAAAAAGAAAAGAAGCTTTGTCTTCTGACAACTCTATTCTTAACCCTTTAGATATGAGAAAGGACAGATTGATAAAAAAAAGAGAGAGAGACTAGCATGGACAGAGAGTGGTACATCTCTTAATTCTAGTAGACCCTGTCTCAAAAACTAAAAAAAGGGCCGGAGATTTAGCTCAGTGGTTCCGGCGCCTGCCTGACAAGCGCAAGGTCCTGAGTTAGATCCTGGTAACCACATACAATGCTGGGCATGGTGACTCACCCCCACCAGCAGTCAGCACCACATACCACAGTGCAGGGCGTGGTAGCTCACGCCTGTAATCCCAGCACTCGGAAGGCAGAGACAGGAGGATTGCTGAGTTCGAGGCTTGCCTGAGCTACATAGTGAACTCAGGGTCAGCCTGAACTACAAAGCAAGACCCTGTCTCAAAAAAAAAAAAAAAAGTCTTTTGGTAGGACACAAATTGTGAATTGTGTGTGCGCGCGCGCGCGTGTGTGTGTGTAATGCAAGTCTGATAAAATAGCTCAGTAAATCCTCACAACTGCTGGAATGTTTTGCTTATTACTTGGCAGACACTGCATATGCAAAGAACAAATTCCTTGGGAAGTGGTATTACTTTGACGATAGCAACGTGTCCCTAGCTTCTGAAGACCAGATAGTGGTGAGTGCACTGCTCTCTACATGGCCCTTCCTCGCCTTCATAGGGTAAGGCCCAGCCAGTGTCATAGGCCAGTCAGCTGTCCAGGCAGCAGAAGGGCTCAAGTGGGCTGGTGTTTTTTGAGATCCTTTATAAAGGAACTGAGCTTTCCTCCAGGTCCTATGTCACCAACACCTGCTGTGCGCTTCCCCAGCAGGGGCATCAGCACCCAGCCTCTGGTGTCACACCTGACATGCCAGGCGTGGTGGCCAATCCCTGGGAATGTTGAGTAGGGAGAGAGAAGCTAGGGAAGATGGACCATTTTTTAAACCAGCAAATGGACTTTTCTTCTCTGTGTCCTAGACGAAGGCTGCATATGTGCTGTTTTACCAGCGTCGGGATGATGAGTGTTGCAAGGAGCCTCCGCTCGCCAGCTTCCCTAGTTCCTGTGACAGGGCGATGAGGCCAGGCAGCTCTCAACAGGGCTCCGGGGATGATGAGGCTTGCAGCATGGACACCAACTGATGTGACTCAGGGACCCTGCTGCCCAACAGCACCATTGCTACCCTCAGGAGACGGTCACTGCAACTGAAAACTACAGGAGAAAATTCCCTTTCTTTGTGAGAAGGAGGCTCCTAATGCTCAGAGGTTTATGTTGAGGCTGAATATTCTTTTTAAGCAGGTGGTGAGAGGAGCCTGTGGACCTGCACCTGGAGTGTGGAGCACAGTGGGGGGCCTTTGCTGGAGCCTGGTGCAGGCTCAGAGCAGGACTTGTGGCTCTGGTGCCGATCCTGGTCACCTTACTAGTCAGGCCGTAGTAAACCAAGTCTCAAGTAAACTTGATGTTGACCCTTTGTCCTTTTGCTGTTTATTGACATGGGTTTATAATTTTATAAAAATTAGCTACTGAAGCCCTATCTGTTTCTGCATTTGATCCTCGGAATTTCCACCTCCCTCTTCTAATGAACTGAGGTCAGTCTGTGTTGGGGTGCACCTGCCAGGTACCTCTGGAACCTGGTGGTGCTGTTATGTCCCCTTTCCTTGATGAACTGATTTGTGTCACTTTGATTACAAATCTCTTTAAAAGGCCATTCGCAAAGTGGCTGAGTGTGTGTCCTGTCCAGTTGTACTCCAGGATGGCCCATACCCAACAATGGGTGTCACCCAGCCTGGGCAAGGCTCTGGGTTTCTGCTGGACTTGGAAGGTCACCTAGCTCCCCCTGGCGGTGGCGGGAGGGCTGTGCCGTCTGACCTTTGACCTGCCCTGTGGGGTGGGTGGGTGGTCTGGAGCAGGCGCAGAGACCGTTGGATGTTGGGCCTTAGCCGCGGTGAGGTGCAGCAGGGCCTGGTCTGCTGCCGCGGGTGGTTGGGTGGTTGGTTATCTGGGGCGAGGTGGGGTGGCCACACCGCTTTAGGGGTCCTGGGGGACTTGGGGGATGCCGGCAATGAGGGGAATATGGGCTGAGCCTTCCCGCTGCCTCTGAGGTGCGGTCAAGGTCTGGACATCACGGCAAACCCAAAGGGGCTGCCTCAGTGACCTCGCGCTCTCGCTCCTCCGCGCTGTTCCGATATGTTACGTAACAAGGACGTGGTCGCTTTTAGGGGAAATGTCCGAAAAACTAAGAAGATGCAGGAAGGAGCTGACTGCAGCCATTGACCGGGCCTTGGAAGGGGTCAGCCGTTCCCAGGAGGCCAGCCTGGCCCCCGGCGCCCTGACAGGGCATGCGCAGCTCTGCGGGGGTTGCGAGAGCGAGGCTGGTGCGTCTACCCCCGCCCTGCTGAGCGCCAAGCCCCAGGCTCTCTGCCCCCTGAGGAAACCTCTGAGCAGCAAGGAGAACGTGCTGGCGCACCCCTCCACCTGGAGAGCTGCTGGAGACGGGGAGGACTGGAGGGAGAGAAGCTTAAGGTGACTCGCTTGATAGAGTAATAGCTACGATGAAGGAAACTGTTTCTGAGAAACTGTTGAGGGTGCTCTTGTCTCCTGTTTTGGGGAGCACTAGACTTCGGGAAGTTTATACATTCCTCAGGATCCAGCCCAGAAAGTTATGTTTTATTGTTTGAGGGCCTGGTTGTCAGTCCTGCATTTCAAACCAGCCACTGAAACCACCTTGTAGAGGAATTGCTAACCTGACTTTTTTAACTAAATATTTTATTATTTTATTTTATTTTATTTATTTTTTGAGACAGGGTCTCACTTTGTAGTTGTGGCTGGCCCTGAATTCACTGTGTAGCCCAAATTAGCCTGGGACTCTCTGCAGTCCTCCTGCCTCTGCCTCCTGAATGCTGGGATTACAGGTGTGAACCACCACACCCAGCTCTGTGGTTTGTAGTCCCAGGGATCAAACTCAGGACCTTGTGGTTGCCAGGCAGAGGCCGGAACCACAGAGCTAAATCCCTGGTCCCTGATTTTTATTTATTTATTATTTGCAATACCAGGGATTGAACTCAGCCTCTTCTGCTTCCAAGGTAGGCGCGGTACCACTTGAGCTGAATCCCTGGCCCTCCTGATTTTATTTTTATTTTTATTTTTGAGACAGGGTCTCACTTTGTAGTTCAGGCTGGCCCTGAGCTCACTATGGTGCCCAGGCAAGCCGCTGCGAACTCAGCAATCCTCCTGTCTCTGCCTCCC
>PVIC010042761.1:0-15669 GCA_004025085.1 Thryonomys swinderianus
CCACAGCTCTCACTTTTGAAGGCTGTGCCCTGCATACAATACCACCTGCTTCTCTGCACCTCTGCTGTCTGCCCACTGCAATTTCCCAGTTTCTTGACCTGTCTATTGAATTTCCCTTTTCATACCCACTGCTGGATTTCATTAGACCATTTACTGTAGCAAATCCTCTCTAACTCTTCATGGTAGATGGATCTGCCAAGCCTGGGATCCAAGAATTAGAGAACACAATCACAGTGTTTCCCAACTACGTGCTCTCTCCTTTTGACACTAAAACCTTGTAACTCATACTGTATGTGTGGAGTTGAAGACAGGATGTCTAGGTCTGTAGTTTACTGGTTCAGCTTTGACTTGGTCTTGATGTTTTCTCTGTTAACTAGATTCATGTCCTTGCCCCTCTCACTTTTTGTCAGAGAAGAAAAGAAACTCTGGACTTCCCAATGTTTCACAACACACTTGCTAGGTTTGTAAACTATATCTCTGAAGACAGCTTGTTTTTAACTCAGGGACTTCCTTCTTCACACCTTGAACTTTGGACATTTGCTGAAGGCACTTGTGTTACATTTTGTTACTAGCCCCTACCTACTCCGGGACTGAAATATGAAGTTCAGACAAATCTCTTTTGTGTGTGTGTATCCTAAATATCTGTCCTTATACTATCACTTTGCTTTTTTCCTCTGTGAGAGTTTCTCAAGCTTACCAAGGTTTGGTCTTTCAAATGATGTCTTTTGCTGCCATCTATATTATAAATGAGAAAGTCCCCACTAATAAGTAAAAACTGCACTATGTTCTCAGCAGGAGTTCAGGAGCGAGAGTGATGATGAATTCTTAACTTTTCTCCTAGCACATTTTCTTCTCCTTTCCAGAAAATGTTAGCAAAATATTATCTCTCCTGCCAGCATGGTGACTCACACCTGTAATCCCACCACTCAGGAGGCAGAGGCAGGAGGATTCTTGTGAGTTCAAGGCTAACCTGGGCTCACAGCGAGCTCAGGGCCAGCCTGAACTACAAAGTGAGACCCGTCTAGAAAGAAAAAAGAAGGAGAGAGAGAGAGAGAGAGAGAGAGATCATCTCTCCTAGGTACCAGTTAGAACATTAATAGCACCTGCTAAGATCCTGCCCTCCTGGAGTTCATATTTTAGAAAGAGAAAGAGATGATGAATTAAAATGCTTAAATAAAACAATGCCTAGCAGTTTTAAGTACCTTTTTTATTCCAAAAAGTTCTCTAGAAAGGCTGGATTCCTCCTCCTCCTCCTCCTCCTCCTCCTCCTTTTTCTTCACATTACAATTTTGAATAAGAAGAATTCAGTGAGCCCAGGTTGAGATGTACTTTAGGCAGATGACAGTACTGCCCATCGTGTCTACCAGGCACTTGGTACTACAGCTGTCTGGTCTCTGTAGTGTCATTACACAACCAGTCTTCCTTCAGAGAACATTCATGAGTAGCTAGGGTCAAACCTTTTATAAAATACATGTCCACTGGCTATCTTGTAAGAACTACAACATGTACAAAAGTAGTAAAAACATATGAAGTATCACATGAACTCAAAAGAATCTGCTTCACCAATAATTTAAACTGAGCCTGATGGTTTTCACAACATAGAACAGAATGTTCCTTACCCAACTGGCTCAGACCCACTGAGTTGGGTACAACAGAAATGATACACAATACAAACCTGTAAAACATAAGGTTTATTTCTTGTTTTAAGAAATAGCCAATGTACTATTTTCTTCACCTACCTTGCATTTTGGAAATGTCTTGGACCCTAAGACAAGGATGGTGAGTGGCTGGAAAACACCCCATTAACACGTGTGCACACACGCATGCATGCACATACAAGTGGATATACCTGACATCTTTTCTACTGACTTATAGAAATTTCATGCCCACATTAAAGAAATAATTATTGCACAGTCCTTTATGCTTCTCTGGCTTTCCTAGATTATAAATTGGAATTCAGTTTGGACTTTTTTTTTATTGGGAAAGATATTTATTGGCAATTAAAAGTAAAAACCCACAGTGCTGAAAAGGACAATTTAGGAATTTAGAATGCCCATTTATGCCATCATGTCCTCTTTCTTCCTCTATCTCTGGGCTCAACATCACATCCATTCTAATAAGGGATGAGGCAGAGGTAAGATGCCAACTGCATCCAAACTCCTGGCTCCTCTCAAGCTTACTACTCAGTGGAGACACCCAAGCAAAGTTTCCAGAACTACATCACACCTATCTGTTTGCCCCAGAGCAGTTCAATCTCTCTAGCTAGTAAGATGAGATATGTTATTTGGCTAAACTGTGTGAACATGTGTTTCAAGACTGAAGTTTAGTGGCTGTTATCAAAAACACAGTGTTGTGGGTAAAATAGGAGCCTGCGTACACTACTGGTGGAAACATAAAATGGTGTGGACATCAAGGAAATCATACGGAGGGTCTTCAAAACATTAGAAATAGAAGTACTATGCGATCCAGCAATCCCATTTCTCAGAGACATTTGAAGGACACAAAAACAGCAACTTGAAGAGACATTTACTCCCTGTGTTCAATAAAACATTGCCCATAATATCCATAATGTGGAAACTAAATGACCATTGACAGATGAGTGAATAAAGAAATGGTGATAAACATATATAATGGAGTATTAGGCATAAAAAGGAGGAAATCTTCCATTTGCGACAACATTCATTAACATGGAGGCCATTATACTAAAGAAAGTAAACTAGACACAGAAAGATAAATATTGTGGAACCTAGTTACATGTGGAATTTAAAATTGTCGAATGTAGAGAAATAGGAGAATGGTGTCTGGCATAAACTGAGGGCGAGGGTAAGGAGATGTTGTTCCAAGGGTATTCTCTCTCAATTAGAAAGTGAACAATTTCTGGGGAATTAATGTACAGCATGAGTAGTGGTAAATGTGCTAATTAATTTGATTGTGGCATCATACAAGGTACACTCTATCAAACTAGCACACTATACATGAAACCTTGAGCATATACAACCTTCATTTGCCAATTTTTAAATATTTTAAGATATAAATACATACATAGAAAATCTTGGTGGTATCTGCTTCCCCAGAAATATATTGACAAAGGAAAACTATGAGTTTTCTAGGGAAAAAATTGGGGAAGTATAAGCTGAAATGTAAATGGAATCTCACCAGACATGTAGACAAGGTTCTGGCCTCCCTGCAGGAGCTCATATTCTAGAAAGAGAAGAGAGGATGAGGAGAATACTCAAATAAGATAAAGCCTCGCAGTATGTACCTTAAAGCAGACAAATAGGATGAAGAGAGACTTTCTGGTGTAATAAAGACTAGATGGCTTGGAAGAACTTATCCCAGGAGGTAACTCTCCATGCAGGATTATATTCAGGCAAATGTGGCTTTGACTTATGTAATTCCTCAACAAATATGAATGATTTATTTTCAGGTTGCTTAGCCCAAGTGTTTCTTCAGCATTGTTCAGTTTATTGGAGACATTTCAGACAGATTTTCAACAGATGCTGTCAAATCTAAATATTTGTTCAGTTCTTAAGGTTGTTTGCTGAGGGCAGTATTTTGTATTTTTAGATAATTGTGTTTGCTTGCATACAGCCTTGGTTTACTGCATCCAATTGTCTGACGATCTCCAATTTGCCAGAGATCAAGACAGTGAGAACCAGTGGTCTTTTACGTTTTAATACTTCCCTTCATCTGATAATTGCCATTGTGTAAGAAATACAAAGGGCCACCCTAGGAAAAGGTACACATGAAAATCTTTCTCAAACACTTATTTGGACAGCTAATTCAATTAGCCCATCAAACAAGTGCTCCCCCTCGGCTGGAGGCAGTCTCTTTCCAAACCACATCTGTGAGCCCAGAGCCTCGGCCGTATTAGGAGAGAAGACATCAGCATCAAGAAGCAGCTGACAGGTCATCCAAGGACCACATGGAAAACAACTCACAAGTGTTTACACCTCAGCTCCAGAGAAATGTCCTGAGTAATGATTGTTGCCTTCCCACCGTGGAGACTGAGGCGCACACTGGCAAGGAAATCACCCTGGGATCAGTTGGCAAACAGGACTAAAGAGGAGCTGGGGTAGATCCTGTCCAGACTCATTCAGGTGAGCCTGTCTCCCAGCTGTCTGTCTATCTGTCCTCAGCTACATTCTCAGTGCTGAGTTTCTCAAAGTCCATCCTTGTGTCGGTTTTCTGTTGTAAACAACTAACACATGTGGCAGCCTCAATGGCCAGGTGTCATCTCAGTCCTGTAGCTCAAGGCCCAGGCACACTGTGGCTCAGCCAGGCCCCTCTGCGAGCCTCTCTCAGGCTTAAAGCTACTAAGGTCAGGGAAAACTGCAGATGGGGCCACTTTCCAGCCAAAGTCTGGATGATCTGTGATGTTAAGACTGAGGTCTCTTTCCTGGGTATAAATTGAGGTCCGCTCCCTGATCCAAAAAGCTATCTGTACACCCCGGCCCAGGGCCTCCTTCAGCTTCAAAGCCAACAACCCTGGGTAGGGTAGACTCTCATCTGACTCCTGCCTCCTCCTCCACCACATGTTTTTCTGGTTCTCTTGCCCTTTTTCTCGACATGCCTAGGTTCCTACACTCATTAACCCCATTTTTTCCTCTCCTTCCCTCTCTTTCCTCTCTCCTGTCCACCCCCTCCTTTTGTGGCCCCAAGATTATAAGAGTATCACTTTTGATAACAAAGAAGACCACTGTCATTGTTATACAGCCCAGGTGAACATTCCGGCTCCACGTGGGCTAACCACTGTTTTCCACCATTTTCCAAGTGGCACCCAAGTGGCACATCTTTCTCTCTTTTCCTTGGATGTCTGAGATGGAAGCATCATGACTAATCTGACCTGAGTGCGACACAATCACCTTCTACATGGAGCAGAAGCAGGAATCCCAGTGTGAAAACATTACTGATCACCACGTCCTAATGACCACCAGAACTGAATCCACATGGAAACATTTATCATTTCCTTCAGTGAGTGAGTTTTTGCTATATTGAAGGAGCACTTTGAACAGCATTGAAGAAAGAGCTGTGCAAGGGAAGTGATATATTTCTATGCTGTCAGTAGTGTGGGAACATTCATTTGATCACTCTGTTCTATGATCTGTTCATAGTAAGCATTGGATCATATAGCTGTCCAGCAGACACGCCTCTTCCATGAATTCTACTTCCCTCTTGGGCCATTTGCCAAGAATAACAGATTGAGCTTTAACTCCAAGTCTGAAAAGTTTCCCTTTACAGACTAAAGCTCAACCCTCATCTATTATCCTAAACTAACTGATAAAACAACCCTTTGATGCTGTCCTTTGAACAAGTTGTGTAAGCTAAAATTTAGTTGGTGGAAAGCAGCATATACAGAAAGCTTTGGAGTGATCAATCTATCCTAATTCTTAATTCCAGACACCAGGCAAACTTTTCACACCTTAGGGTTGAAATAACAAGACCTACAGAACTTCAAAAGTACAGGCGGATACTTCTAAGTTCACTCCTTCATCTCACATAAAAACCTAAGTGCCCATATGTTACCTTATTTTTATGTGAGAGCTATAATTTATAGACATTCCATTTCACCCTGAATCTGGAAATAATTTCCCCTGATTATGAATGTGAAGGCAGAAAAGAAGGAAAGGGTGGCACGTGTTATGCTCAGATAGAGCTCCTGTTTATGTTCTGAGCTCTCTGAATGCATTCTATTCTAAGTGGGTTTCTTTATGTTGTCACTGTTTATTCACATCTGCTTCTCTATCTCCTGTTTCAATAACTCATAGGCTAAATAACCCACCAAGAGAGACAGCAAGGTAGAGATGGGGTCGGGGGAGCAAGATGCAGATGGAATAGGGTGGAAGAGAGAGAGACAGAGAGAGACAAAGAAAGACAGAAAGAGATTTGGGTAATTACTGATATTTATTTTAACAAAATCATTGATATAATCCCAACTGACAAAATAAGTATTATGCTGGACTTCCTTGCATACGTTTTATCGTTCAGTATCATGTAAGTATGAATTGTATTGAGGGTGGGAGGGGTCACCATAATTTTTTCAACGTCTCAGTTTTCTCAGAGAGTTCCCTAGAAAAGAGGAGCCCTCCAAAATTCATCCCCGGCAGAGATGTTATGGCTCCTGAGACATGAAGTGCTTGAAGCCCACAGTAGAGGTTGTGTTAATTAAACCAGCATATGGATGGAAACTGGTACACTGTAATTACTGCGTGCTTGATCCCTTCACAAGGATATAAAATTGATACCTGATAAACTGTGATAGCTTAAGCTTTCTCCCAGGAGATGGAATGAACCACTAGAACATGGAAGTATTTGCAGATAAATATATCAAACTGCCCAAGGACACATTCACGTGTGCACTCACACAAGCATGAGTCAGCAGTATTCCTAATAACCAGATTCTTCTAGAGTCACCTGGCCATGGGGGCCTGCAGCTTTTCTTTTGATTACCAGGATGTCTTTTCTCCTCTGTGCATTTTGTATGATTATACTTTTTGTGTCTGATGATTTGCCGACACTGAAGAATGATAGCTTTGGGTCTGGGTCACAGATCCCATGTGGCAGTTGAACCACCTGTATTTCCAAAGGTGGAGCATGAATTGGGGTAGGGTTAGGACGCATGTCAGAAGGGGCATGTTTAAAGGGTGGAGGTCCTTGCCAAACAACAACAAGCAGTAGATAAAACATCACTGTCTATGACCAGAGCAGAGGTCCAGGGAAGGAGCACAGTCTTCACCCACAGGTGAGACAGCTTAGGAGCAAGGACCTGGGCACTGGGAATATTTAGCCCCTCAGAAAAATGGCCAGCATGAGTGATAATAAGAGTAAATATCATCTCAGATCTGGGCTCTAAGCCCCATGAAGAGGACAGGATGCAGGCAACGTGAGGAGCCAGCAAGAGCCAGAAGAGTTCACGTCTCAAAAGCCCAGCAGCACAGACAGGTTACTGAGATAGGGGCTGGGATCCAAGAGGATCCATAGCCATTTACTGAAAGAGTCTACGACAGGAACTCTGCACAAGGAACAAGGCAGAAGCTCAAACAAGAACCAAATGATGATGACATGTCCCTTAAATTCACTCCCCTCTCCCAGTAACAAATTACATTCTGCAATGAGATTGACAGAGTGGAAATTGCAGGTCCTCAGTACAACTCCATTCATTCGGAAAACATGCCATGGTCACCACCTCTCTGCCAGGCACCAAGAACTAGTAGGAATTAAGACTCCACAGTCCCGCAAAGGAAGAGCAGACACACTGGCTCTGGCTGCTACAAGCAGGCTCCGAAGGGGAAGTAGGCATCCAAAGGAAGCAACAGGACAAGAGAGTCTGAACTGTAATGTTTTCCTCTAAGTTCGGTTTCTCTGGGCACATGATAAACAATAACTTGATCTTTAATGAAGGTTGAACTTACATCTTTTAGTATACCATCCCCTCACTAATACTGTGCCTACCCACATCCAATAGGGACTATCATAGAGAAAGAAGGTGAACACATCCTGAACAATATCTGTGGTTTTGATCTCCAAGCCTGTTTGTCTTCTTCCCTGCCCCACTGACTACCCACCACACTTCTAATGGCTCTCCCTGCCTACTATCAGGACAAACGAAAACCTAGGAACCATCTCTGACTTCTACTTTTTCCTTACTTCCCAACAGACAACTATGCTATTGGAAGGCAACCTCCCAAACATCCTGAATCTGTTTGCTTTCCTCCATCCCTGCCCAGGCCTACCTGTGCAATCTCAATGACCTCCCAGTTGGTCTCCTTGTGCTCGTATCTGCCAGGGCAGTCATTTTATTACCTGCCTGTATAACTCCAGTGATGCTTGGCCTCATTTCATGAACCTTCTTGAGGCTAGCTCATCCTATCTGTGACCCTAAAGCCCGTCACCCCATGCATCTCCTCCCTGTTCCACTGCATCCCACTCATATAGCCATCTTCCTGTCCCTTAATCCTCAGTCCCTTTCCACCTCAGTGCTTCTGTACCTTCTTATTGTTCTGCCTACGATGTTCTTGTCCGATCTTTGCTCTACTAGTTTCTTTGAATTTCCATTCCTAAAAGAAATTCTGTCCCTTCCATGTTAAATATTAAAGTATGATGATAAAATTAACTCTATTTTTAGGGCATTTTAAAACCGCTCTCATTTTTGTTTGTATATCATTCTAAAGATAACATTCACTTTCTCCAGAAAAATAAAAACGAACAGTGAGCTAAGTGAAATCCTTCATGTTAGCAAACTGCTTGATTCAGTGACCAAAATGAAGACATTAAATCACATATCTTTACTAAGTTACCTATGCATCTCTACCTGGAAGTTATCATGGTGAGTAGTTAACAGGAATTCTTAGTAGCAATTCCACACAGTAAGCCAGTGGCTAAGAGTTAAATCTGTGTGCCCAGTGTTATAGAGGCATCTTTCTCTGGGCTTGAAATCACACTGTCTTTCACACTCATAGTGTCTAACTCTCCCAACTATCATAAAAGTTTGTCATGCTTCTTATTCTAGGAAACTGAGATAAAAGGACTAAGCAATGAAGTAGGGAAAGAGCCTATATTCAGACTCAGGTCTCTGCAGCAGAAACCCCATTTCTTCAACTAATTAGGCTGGATGAATGGAGCCTCACCTGACATCTCTAGAGAATAAATGGGTCTTATATTATAAAGGAAGTGAAACAGAAGCAAGAATTTATAAAGAAAGACCAGAGTGGTAATAAAGAAGAGAATTGGCACCAACCCTTATTATTCTGTGAAGTGGAGAGAGTTTATTGGATTTCTAGCAAAATCCACTTTATCTTCTCAGTTCAATCAGATTGATAAACCCTCTGAAGATTTATGCTGTGCTGTCACCGTTTCTCTGACCCATCTGGTGACTGGGATCATGCTGGAATTTTAAATGGGAGGAAAATAAATGTGCATTCATTCTGGGATGGCACCCACATATGTCCTCAGCCTGCTGGGTCAGATTCCCTAGAGGAGACATACCCAAAACATGGATGTACTCAGATGGGATGGACTCCAACCTCTTCCCAGGCACCTGCTTTATTTTGAGCAAAGATGCACGTAACACTAGATGGGATTAAACCTTCTTTTTCTGATGAAGAGAAGCCAAATGTTTCCTCTGGTCTAAGTTTATCTCACAGAGGAACTAAGAGGGCCTTCCAAGACGTCTTCTTTCAAACATGTCATTCAAGAGTCTTCATGGCAGTAATAGGAGAAAAGTATCTTTATGTGAATTGTCTGAGGAGAAGTCAGTTCACAGAGAATTTCATCATTTATTCAATTGCTCCATTCTTTTGGGAATTTCCTTTTATTTTTTGTTTTGTGGATTTTTGTTTGTTTGTTTCACCCATCAGGTGCTGTAGTTTTTAATGCTACCATAAAAAAAAAATGTGACTTCTCTATCTCACCCCAAGTTCCTGGTGGTCTATTACAAAACTCTGGAGCTCTGACACAAAGTCAGGTGACCAAATGGCAAGTTCTTATGGACTACCTTTCCTTCCATAAGTAGGTTTTGCCTTTTACTGTTTTTTAAAGATCATTGTATTTTGTTTAAATCCCTTTTCGGCACATCCTATTGGAAATGACCTAGTGTTCAATTCTATTTTTGTTTTGTGCTTTCTTCTTTCTCCTGTGGCCTCAAGTTTTGATTTGTGAAGTTCCTGAAATTTCCTGTAGATCAGAAATGACTGTGACTGAGCCTCCACTAGGGAAGAGCAGGTGATTGCATAACTGACACGGGGCAGTCTGCTCCCTGGTGAGGTCAGGGCCTTGGAAGCCTCCAAGGTCTTTTCTGTCTGTTCCCTGTCAGTTCACGCATCCTCACCATGATGCTCCCTATGGAACTGGGCCATCTTGCTCCCAGCCAGTCTCCCACAGCTTGAAGACAGGCAAGTTCTGGAAATTGACCATGAAGCAAGAAGAAACTTGAAACAATTTCACGATCCCATTAGATATGGAGTCACAGACATGTGCATCTGAGGAAAAAGTACAGCAACCCTTTGAAATAAACTGCTTTCCTCTTGACAGTGTTTTCCAGGTGTGGATTTTGAACCATCTGCCTTCACATCTTTTGCAGTATGTCAGAGAGTGGGGATAATGGGGAGATCATAACATTAAAATGTAGATTCTTTGGCTCTACATCAGACATAACCAACCAGAGTTGCTGGGCAAGGAACTGGGAGTTTGCATTTCCCTGAGTAATTCTTGAATATTGTTGTTTTCAAAGAACAATACTTTTTCAAAGTAAACTCAAGAAAGTTTCATCTTGGGTTGAAGATGAAAGAGCAGTAGAGGTGAAAGGCATGTTGATGACTTTTTTGGCCACTGTAATAATCAACTAGAAAGAGGTAAAATGCTTAAAAAAAAAAAAAGTATCTCCTGGCAGAGATGAATTTGATGGTTTGGAAATGGAGGCATTTTTTCCCTTGTTGTAGCATTTCTCCTTGTTTTATTACTGCTATAAAAACACAAAGCTTGGTTTATTAACATGTCTTTTCATCTGTTAGGTTTTTGTAGAGATCACTTAATCAAGACTTGGGTTGAGGTATTGATAGTTACCACCCATCTTTTCCACATTACAGTTACTACGATTGATAGAAATCATTTGCTAGTGAGTAGTACTATTGATTTATTACATGAGTCATTGTATTTATCAATTGTAATTTAACATTATTTGCATTTACTGAGTTATCATTTCTTTTTTTTTTTTTTTTTTTTTGAGACAGGGTCTCACTTTGGAGTTCAGGCTGGCCCTGAGCTCACTATGTAGTCCAGGCAAGCCTCGAACTCAGCAATCCTTCTCTCTCTGCCTCCCAAGTGCTGGGATTACAGGCATGAGCCACCAAGCCCGGCACTGGGGTATGTGGTACTGATTGCTGGTGGGCGTGAGTCTCCACACCCAGCATTGTCTGTGGTTACCAGGGATCAAACTCAGGACCTTGTGCTAGTGAGACAGGCGCCGGAACCACTGAGCCAACCCTCCGGCCCTGAGTTATCATTTCTAACACAAGAAAAGATTTTTCATTAATGCCCCAGACACTTAATTTAGAAGAAAAGAAATGAAAAAGGACGATAAAGACGATTTTCAACAAGAAGAATTATACTGGTGTCTTATGAAGGAAAGCAACAGGATTAGAATGCATAACTTGCTTGTTCTCTCTGTCTAATCCACTTTCAGTGGTGAAGGGAGGAGAACTAGACCAGGTGAAAGAGTTCCCCAAGCCAAGTCTTCAGGAGAAGGTCTTCTCCCTGAAGCTGTTGGAAATGCCAACATCCAAATCACTGCCTGGCATGAGTACCAGAAGTTGTATGACAGAGGATGCTAACAAAGGAGGTAGGAAGTAGCATACCAGGAAGTGAAAATACAGATTGAGTGAAGCCAGCACATGTAAGGCTTCTGAACTGGAACTGACTTCCTCTTGGACAGCCAGGTTGTGATGTGTTAATTCCTGCACAGGAGATGGGAGAGCCATCTGTAGATCAAGGTTTTGGATGGCATAGGCCATGACTTCTAGATGATTATTTTTTGCTTTTTGAGACAGGGTCTCGCTTTGTAGTTCAGGCTGGCCCTGAGCTCACTATGGTGCCCAGGCAAGCCGCCGCGAACTCAGCAATCCTCCTGTCCCTGCCTCCCAAGTGCTGGGATTACAGGTGTGAGCCACCACGTCCGGCATTGTGGTATGCAGTGTTGATTGTTGGTGGGCGTGTCTCCACGCCCAGCATTCTATGTGGTTACCGGGGATCGAACTCAGGACCTTGCGCTTGTGAGTCAGGCACCAGAACCACTGAGCTAACCCTCTGGCCCTAGGTGATTATTTTCAAACCACAAGTCTCCACCCCTTAATGGGTCATGAAGTAATGTTAAAATAATGTTGTTTTCAAGAAATAATAGGATTTGAGAGAATGAACAGAACAAAATGGGATGAAGTACATCACATAAGGTAAAGAAAGTATCATTTGGGGAAATGGTGTGTGCCATTCTACAGTGTAATTTATATTCCTTTTCTTAATTTTTATCTTTATGGGTACATTGCATAATTTATATTTTTTAATGTGTGTCAAGGTCAAGAGAAATTTAAGAAAGGCAAATAACATTCTAGGTAGGCCCTGCCTGCCCTAGTCATGACAATGGCAGAGCCTGAAAAGTCATGTTTCAGATGTCAAGTACACATCTTTTGTCTTACATCAGTAGCTGGTGAGTGCCAGCCTAGCCCCACCTCACTGTCATGGGGTGGAACTGGTCTTGTCACGTTAAACCTGGTCAAAGTGAGCTCCTGAGCAATGCATATCATCTACAGCAGTAATTCCAACTGTGCCCCTTTCTTATCCAAGGTCTTTTGAAAAGATTTCTAATTGGCACTCTGCTTCTCAGCCAGTCCTGAAAGCTTCATCCAAATCTGAGTATTAGCTAAAATTGGAAGTCTAGTTAATTATTACCTGATCTATCTTCCCAAAGATACGAGCACTGCCATTTTACTTCACATGTGAGCCAGATCCCAGCCATGTGTTTCCCTCTGGAACTCTGCCTTCTCCATAATTAGGACCGACCGTCACCACTGCTGGAAAGTCTGGCTACTGGTGCCCTCGGGGCAGCTCAACCCACTTCTTGGCTGAACCATGGATCCTAATTACTCACACAGAGCTCAGCTTTGAGATTTGTCTAGAATAAGGTTCTCCAGGGGTAGTCCCAAATGAGCAACATCAGTGTTTCTTGAGACCTGGCTCGAAGTACAAATTAAATGCCCTCCACTGCCCTCATGAATTTGCAACTCTGGAGGTACAGCCCAACCTTCTGGGCTCTCACCAGCCCTCTAAGGTTGGTACATTCGAGGGTTTAGACCACTATATGAGGCAAAGGCAAACATACAAAAATTCTTTTTCAACTTTTATGATATCACACCTTGATACTCAGATAGTTAACGTAAAATTCCAGGGCTGAGGATGGAGTTCGGGAGCAGAGCACTTGCTGAAGGGGCGTCAGCCCCTGGGCAGGATCCCCAGGATCACAAGAACTAATTAGAATCTAATTCCTTATCTCAAGCATTTGTTTTTGGTTTGCCCATCAGCCATGTCCCCAAAGCCCCAGTTAATGCTACACATCATAGTAATTCAAAGTTAACCATCTTGAAACAGTGGCGTGCCTTAACAGTGAGGAGACGCTCTCAATATTTGGGGTCTATAATCCATTTTTCAACTGCATGAAACTCCTCTTAAGCATCAGTCCTCTCCTTTGCTAATCCTACATCTTCCAAATCCAAGTGCATATATACAGGCTGACATAGCCACCACTGACTAGTTCAGGCATAAACTAAGAATCAAACAATACAAGAAAAAAATGGAGTTGAGATTCTTGAGTTTTACTTGTCACTAACCAAGTCTAGTGGCAGATATTTTCCGGCCCCTCTGGCACCCCTTTGGGAGTGGATTGTCCCTCTACCATTCTATAGCTACTTCTTTCGATAGGCGTTATAAGCAGGACTGATACCACCACCACAGGCTGGGACACTCAGAGAACTAAGGCCATTTCCCTGAGTACATTGGTTAGGTCAGAAAAAGGGCTCTGAACCAATCATAATGTTGCCAGCCTTTTGTCACAGAAGCTGTTCATTCATCACAGCCACGAACCTTAGTGATCACTTGCATCTGGTGCTCCTGAGAACATCGTGACACCGCCTAGAAAAGGATGAGAGAGAAGCCAGGCAGGGCAGACTCCTCCAAAGTCCTCAAGCCAGCAATGCCCAAGGCGAGTCCACTTCTTTGATTCCCCCACTGATAGCTGATTGGGCCAATCAATTTCGCCCTTTTACAAAGCTCAACTTCAGCTGGGTTTGGTGGATCAGGTAGTCAAGAGTTCTATATAGGGGGTGGGGAGGTGTGGGTGGGTAGGGATATGGGTAAAAATGAGAATTAACTTGTGTCATATATTGGTACAAATTCCCCAATGTTATGTGTGATTGTGAGATGTATATAAAATGCACCAATAAAGAATTCAATTTGAAAAAAGTTTTATACTGATAGCTGAATAGTCCCATAATTTTTTCTAATGTATTCAATAAATGGGCAAATCTTCTTTAATGGCATTTTCTAAATTTTTACCTATTAAAAATATCCTATTTCTTAACTTGGTTAAGTTACTTTCTAATAAAGTAACCAATTATCTATTTCCGAGCCAGCTTTCTCTCATTTAAATAAAACTGAATTTTTTCCATTCCTGATTCACTGGGAAGAGGAATTTCTCCTCCGTTGAATTTTTGGGAAGTCAAAATTTTTTCATGCTGTGAAGACAAAGTCCTGCCTCAAGCCTACTGCAGAAACAATCGATGGCCTGGTATGTAGACACAGGAGACTCCAAGTAGGCTGTGTCAAACATTCAGTCTTGTGGCCACTGACCTTGTTCTGTAACTGGTACGTCAGCCCCTTATTTGGTCCTCGTGAGAATCCAAACAAAAAGCAAGAGCAAAATATGCTGATAATATTTGCTGACGTATTATGAGCAGTTGTATCATAAGATCCGAGGCCTTGGCAGCCCTGATAAACCCAAATGAACGCAAGAAAAGGTTACATTGCTCTGTAAACAGTTTTTTTTATATATAAACATCACATGAAAGCAGTGGGATTAAAGATTTATGCTCTGTAGTTACCTGGAAAACATCACCAAAGACTGTTCTTCTGTGGGCAGCCAAGGTAGTGGCTCTTACTGTTTGTTTTATCTGAGTCTCTAGTTTTTAGAGCTCTATGCTGTCAAAACAATCCTTTGTTCTTAGTTTACATGTGTAAAATTTTATTAAAGAGAACAGGGAGCATTTTATTTCTTTTATAAAAACAAAAGACTAGAGGAGAGTATTAGAAAATGTTAACAAAATATCCTCCTGGTATGGGAACACAGGTTTTTTTATATATGAAGAAGGACTTGGGGCTCTACTGGTTACACCAAATTACTGCCTATGCAGAAAAACTCTCCAAAAGAATTCATGAATGCATTTTCTATTAACACTTTTTTTTTTTGAGACAGGGTCTCGCTTTGTTGTTCAGGCTGGCCCTGAGCTCACAATGTAGCCCAGGCAAGCTCAAACTCAGCAATCCTCCTGCCTCTGCCTCCCGAGTGCTGGGATTACAGGCGTGAGCCACCAAACCCGGCATTTGTGGTATATGGTACTGATTGCTGGTGGGCATGAGTCACCACACCCAGTATTGTTGTATGTGGTTACCAGGGATCAAACCAGGGACCTTGCACCTGCTAGGCAGGTGCTGGATCCACTGAGCTAAATCTCTGGCCCCAGTCTTAACACATTTAAGAAAAATTCATGAATGCATTTCCTACCTTAACACTTTCTATCTTAACAGTTTAGCTCAGTGGTTCAGGCACCTACCTAGCAAGCGCAAGGTCCCTGGTTCAATCCCTGGTAACCACATATAATACCGGGTGTGGTGACTCACGCCCACCAGCAGTCAGTACCACACACCACAGTGCCAGGTATGGTGGCTCACGCCTGTAATCCCAGCACTCAGGAGCCAGAGGCAGAGGATGGCTAAGTTCGAGGCTTGCCTGGGCTACATAGTGAGCTCAGAGCCAACCTGAACTACACAGTGAGACCCTGTCTCAAAAAGATAAGGAAGGAAGGAAGGAAGGAAGGAAGGAAGGAAGGAAGGAAGGAAGGAAGGAAGGAA
>PVIC010042762.1:0-15672 GCA_004025085.1 Thryonomys swinderianus
CACCACTTTATTTTTAATAGAGTTTGAGAAGAATGTTGAATGTTCTGTTTTATAAGCACTAATTAGGTAAAGCTTGTTCATTTTTGTTACACATTGTACTTGTACATATTTATAATTTTCTTTTCCTACTTATATTTTCAGTTAATGAGATGACTACTTTAAAAAAACTTTTACTACATTTAAAATATTTATATTATGTAAGTTCTTGGCAGGTTGGATTTTAAAGATTTTAGACTATTAAGAAAATAAGATTGCTTTTTTAATTCTCTGAACATTAGAAAATATCAAATTTCTTGTTTTGAGGTATACATTATTTGATATCGCTGTGTTACCTAGCTTCATTTTTGTCAGTATTCACATACTATACATCTTATCCACTGATCCTTGACATTATTCTTCTGATACTCATTATGATTTTTCATTTTGTCAGTGAATGATTAGACTTTTATTTTTCTACTTACTTCAGTAAGGTTTGTTTTTAATTGCTATATCTAGCCTACTTATATTGTATTAAACTAAGATGTTTTTGTTTTAGATATAGCATTTATCTTTTTTATGATTCCTGCCTACTTCTAATATTTTAAATAATTTATTTCTTAGGGAATACCAATTATAAAATATGATTTATAGCAAATATAGGCTTCTCTTTAGCTATGTTAGCTTGTTAATTAAAACTGTTCTAGTTATATTCAATGTTTATCATGTATAATATTTTTCTTGATTTCACAATTACCTGACTATATTTTTTATTTTTACAAAGATTAATTGCATGTTTTTATCTACCCTCATGTCCTTTCATATTTTCCACACTGTACAATTTGTCTTAACATTATATTTCTTTATACATCTTAACTCCTGTGATATATTGCTATTATATATATCACATATATATATAGATATCACATATATATATATATATCACATATATGTATATATGTGTGTGCATATATATATACATACACACTGATAAGCACTTATAATTATGTTTTGTCATTATGAATACAAATTTTAATATATACAATACAATATTAATATATAATACAAATTGTAATATTGTAAATGGACAAAATAATCAGTATGGTGCTGGGAATGGGCTTGTGTATGGACAGGAAGAGCTCTACCACTAAACCTTCAACTGCTTCTCAGTTATTGTGTATTCAACTATGAATTTTTAATCTGTACTCTTGCTCTTTGATTTCTGTGTCACAGTGTTTCTATGTGTTATTACTGTATTACCATCTTCTACACGAAGACTATACTTCACATTTTTCTTTGGTGTAGGTCTCAGCTGATTATTTCAGTGTTTTGGTTATTTCAAAATAACTTTGTTTACTTTCTTCTTCAGAGGAAATTTTCAGTATAAAGTTTTGTTGTTTTTTTCTCTCAACAATTTCAATGTGCTTTAACTGGCTTACTTACTCCATTAGTTTGCATCATTTCTCCATTAATTTGGAGATTAACAGTAATCATTACTGTGAATTAAAGATAATCTATTTCTTCCATTTGTTGTTGAGGTCATTTTATTTTCAGCAAAGTAATCTGGGTGTGTTTTTCTCTGTATGTTTCCTGGGTGGGTGTGTGTGTGTGTGTGTGTGTGTGTGTGTGTGTGTGTGTGGATGGATGTGGGTGTGTATGCTTCATTTTGGTTTTAGTTCTTATACTTGTAGCTTTACCTGTTGTGTTTACTACTTTTAGAAACTCATTTTCCATTTTGTCAACTATTTTTTTGACTCAATATATCTTCTCTCCTAAACTCGATTAAATTTCAACATCATGAAATAAACCTATGTTAAGCATTATTGTACATTTGAAAACTGCATCAGATGAATAATTCAGTTTGATATAACTTTAAATATACTTATTTCTTCTACTGTGTCTATTTTAAAGTAACCCATTACATTTAAATATCTGTATTAAACTATGCAGTTCTAAACTTGCCATATGATTTGTTTAGTTTTTCTTTGCTGAACAATCTCCATTTGAAACTATTCTTGAATATACAATCCTAGGAATTTTAAAACTTTATCTGTTTGTCCTGTGTACGGATTACTTACTAATGTATTAATTTCTTTGATTCTTTTTCCATTTTGCTCTCTTTGTTGCCATTCTTTTTTTTTTTTAGTGAAATTTTCTAAACTTTTGAATGAAACACTATGCATTATAAAGGTGGTATTTTAAGTGAACATTTCTTTTGTATATACCATTTTAAGAAAACAGAAAAAAATGTGCTTAATACAGTTAACAGTAGACTATGCCTGGTTTGTTCTTACACCTGAGCTTAACTATTTCAATTTGCTGAAAGAAAATCTGAAAAGCTTGCAAAGCCTTTTTTGAGAGGCCCTGGATCGTCTTATCTGTCTCTGAAGCTGTGAGACTACTGACTCTTTGCCTAACTTTGTAGTTTCTCAGCAGCTCTTCTTAGGATTCCTTTGCCTGGCTCATCATCTGTGCCGAGACAATGTTAAAGTTGCAAAATGTCTGCAGTTACTCAGAAAGTACGGGTCATTAATCTGTGGTTTTCTTTTCTCCTAGGATATTGCCCTGCATTCTTAACTGTTTATGAGTGTACTTCTGGCTGGTCAGGAGCAGTACATTTCATCATTTGTTTTCTCAGTCAAGCTACTGCGGCAAGCACAAGGTGTATTATTCGCTTTCCCCCTGTTCCTGCCCTGCAAATCAGTTTAAAAAGAAAAGAAAACGATTCAAACAGTTTACAAAGAAAAGAAAACAATACCACTGAAAGCAGGCAACACTGCATTGCAGGACTCAGGCCTGTTGAATTTTCGCCTTCAAGTTCTGGCAGCTTTTGTTGTTTTATAAATAACGTTAGTGATTTTTAAATATTCTATTCATCATCTGTAGTTCTTTTAACTGTATCCTACTCTCATGCCAGCTACAGCATGCTGACATAGATTGTACTGATCATTATCAAGTTTTGTAGTTTCATTTTATGTACATATTTTATATATGACATTTATAAATTTTACATGATTTTTATCTAAAATTTATGAGGATAGACCTGTCTATCTTAGAAACATAACTTCTATTTAAATTTCCATATGAAATAGATAGGTATTATAGATTATCTACAAGCAATTACAAATAAATTTCTTCCCTATAAGTTTATTAGTAGAATAATAAACTATATTGAAGTTATATTAGTAAATCCACAATGCATGCTAAATTTATATTCACTTTAGTAAGGAAAACTTTTCATGCAGTTTACTAGATTACTAACTATGGGTCTACTACTAATAATGAACATTTTGTACTTGGACAAAATAGACTTTTGAAATTTCACTTGGATTTTATTATGACTCATTTGACAATTTCAAAGCCTTCATTATCACTGTGCTCACTGATGTTCATGCAGAAGTGTCTGAGAAGAAAAAAAGAAATATCATGATCTGTGAGATTGTTGTAATAAAGAAACCAACACATTCACAGGTATCGCTTCGATTTTCACCCGCTTGAAAGGAAACTTATAGAAGTAAGCAGCCTCAATGCAGAACAGCTATGAGGTTTAGATGGAAGAGCATGGTTCATAGAATAAGAAATGAACCTTCCCAGCTGCACTTGTTTAATCACTTCCTTTTGGTGAATCTCCTTCAAATAGATTTTTGTTTTTGAAGTAGATAATGTCATTCTGCAGTTTAATGTCATTTGGTTTTTATCATGCCAGGACTATGAGTACAATCTCTAGCATACACGATAACTTTCTCAAATATTTTATTTCTAGATGCAGATTTGTGAAAAAATAAAGTTTGAAGCAAATGAAAATGTGCACCTAAATGTTGTATTAATTTGAAATATTTCTGATTAAATTCCTTGAGCTTTTTGCTGATAAATACAATTATTGTCAATGAAACCCAAACATGCTGAATAAGCAGATTTAGAGCTACATTACCAAATAAGAGTAAAAATTAGTGCTGTAAACTTGTAAACTATTTTCCAGGTGATTTATAATATGATGTTACTCTATCATTTCTTCCAGGTAAAAATTTCTCTTTTACCTAGCTTGTATTTCTTCACTTTCCCGATATTACTAGTGACTGTAAAGAAAGAATATCTTTTTGTCACAAATTGCAATAAGTATCTAAGTGTCAAGCCCTGACAAACTACCAGTAGCTTGTATGACCTCCAGCTACTTGGTATAATGGTCTTTCACTGTCCCTGGTTTTATAGAACAATCTAACATGGAATATTTGAGGAAAGTTTAATTAACCAAGAAATAACATTTCAAAGGATAGGAAAACCACAAAGAATAATGTAATGCTCATAGAACAATAAAAATCAATGTTGTCATAGTCAACAGTAGGAAGAGGCAAAAAAGAGAGAGATTATTGGAAAGGAGAAAGATAGATGGGTGAGAAAGGAAGACAGCCCGGGTCTATTTTCTTGGGCCTACGGAGTCCAAAATAGTGATAAGATACTGTTGAAAGAATACCCTGGCCTCAGCTCACTGTCTCCCTTTAGGGGATGCCCACTGGCAGCTCTCACTCTGAAGATGGAAAGTATAATTCCAGCCTTTACCCTCACTGCATGAAGCAGGATGGACAAGGACAATGGACAACTCTGGAGGAAAATAGAGATAGTCAGTAAAATGTCATTCCTTCCTCTCATATAATAAAAATTTGTAACAGATTTCACTTCGATTTCTGTTTTTGCCTCTGGGAAATTTGAATTCAAGCTGTGTTTGTATGATATTAATTTATCTCAATACAGCTTTTGAATAACATTTTCAAATTGTGTGAAAAACTATAGCTGAGCTATTGATTTTGTTAAAAAACTAATTATTGTTAATCAATATTTTAATTGTTAACATTATAGCTACCCTTGTAGACTTTTTCTGCATAATCATCTTTGTAATATATATATATATATATGTGTGTGTGTGTGTGTGTGTGTGTGTGTACAAATATATGATATATATACATACAATATATACATATATATATATGTATATATATATGTGTGTGTATATATATTATATATACATATGATGAAGTAAAAAACAAATTGTTTTTAAGATAATGAAAATAACCTATTAGTCATAGATAGGTCATGTATTCTTTTTTTTTTTTTTTTTTGAGACAGGGTCTCGCTTTGTTGTTCAGGCTGGTCCTGAGCTCACTATGGTGCCCAGGCAAGCTGGCACGAACTCAGCAATCCTCCTGTCTCTGCCTCCCAAGTGCTGGGATTACAGGCGTGAGCCACTACATCCGGCAGGCCATGTATTCTTTATGATACAAATAATCTCACAGAGTATTGGCCTCATAAATTCTAAGCTCTTGATAAAATCAGAAAAGAAGGCCACTTTACATATTTGCTTAGGCACCAACAAATCTATGTTAATCTACCACCCACAGCAAAATAATCTTTCTTCTACCTCATAAAACCAGTGACAGCTATTTCTTTTTTAACTCAGTAATAAAGTTGCCCCTGCCTTCTGACATTATCCAGTGTAGAGCAAAACTATGATGCCTTATGCCTCTTGCAAGCCCAAATCCAATAATCAATTTTAATACTATGCATTTGTTATATACCAGTTTCCTATGGGAAGCTGTCAACCTCATTGGAAGAATAATAAATATAATTTGTTGAAATACAGCTATGTTGGCCTGGGGATTTAGCTCAAGTAGTAACATGCCTACCTTGGAAGCACAAGGACAAGAGTTGAATCCCTGACCCCTCCCACACACACACACACAAAATTAAAGCTTTCATACTAAAATCAGGAACAGTACAAGGATGCACACTAGCTCCACTCCTGTTCAGTATAGTTCTGGGGACAACAACCACAGAAATTAAACAAGAGAAAGAAGTAAAAGGAATAAAGATGGCAAATAAAATTATTTGTAGATGACATGACACTATATAGAGGGGCTCAAGAACTCGATCAAAAGCCTTCTTGACTTAAAAAACAAATTCAATTGAGAAGCTGGATTGAAATTCAGTGCTCAAAAGTGATAGTCTTTCTATACATGGACATCAGACTCAGTGAGAGGAACTGGAAAAACAATTACTTTCACAATAACACCCAAAAATCTGAAATACATAACAATCAATGTAATGAAGTAAGGAAAAAATTTCTACTTTAAAAGCTACAGCACTCTGATCCCATCACTTGGAGGCAGAGGCAGGAGGATTGCTGAGTTTGAGCTTGCCTGGGCTACATAGAGAGCTCAGGGCCAGCCTGGACTACAAAGCGAGACACTGTCTTAAAACAACAAAAACAAAAACAAAAAAAATGAAACAACAACAACAACAACAACAGCAACAACAAAATTACAGCACTCTGAAAAAAGAAATTGAAAAAGATATCAGAAAATGGAAAGTACTCCCTTGATCTTGCATAGAAACAATCAATATAGTTAAATTGGCCCTACTACCAAAACTGTCATGTAGATTCAATGCAATTCTGACTGAAATTCCAAAAGCACATTTCACAGAACTAGAGAAAATAATCCAAAAATTCATGTGGAACCATAAGAAACCTAGAATAGCAAAAGCAGTTCTAGGTTACAAAGATAATTGAAGGAGTGTTCCCATCCCCACCCTGAAACAATCATACAAATCTCCTATGATTTAAAAAGACAAACAAGCACATTGCACTGGCAAAAACAAAAGCAAAACAAACAAACAAAAACAAAAACTCCCGAGGATTGATGAAACAGATTAGAAACAACTCCAAGCATATCCAGCCACTTCATCTATGACAAAGGAGCCAAATATTCTTGTTCCCGCAAATATAGCCTCTTAAATAAAGGGTGCTGGAAAATTTTCTATTCAACTTGCCAAAGAATGAACCTAGATTCACCTCTCTCACCATGCACTAAATTACAATCTAAATGGATCCAAGATCTAAATACTGAGGTACACCTGCTACAAGGTAGATTAGGCATTGTCATGGGAAAAGAGATTATGAACAAAACCTCACTCATATGCACACTAGCACAAAGAGTTAAAAACTGAGACCTCATCTTATTAAATCTTCTGCACAGCAAGAAAAAACAACCGTGAAGAGAAAACCCAAAAGTGGGGAAAAAATTTCCCCAGCTGTTCCTCAGTAAAAGAGAACTGGGGCCAAACCTTTCTCCAGGTGCTTCCACTTCTCTGCTTCTCTCCTGGTGGATGAATAGATAGTGACCCTTTTAGAAGGTGATGCAGGTGATGCAGATGACACCGATGACGCAGACCAATCATACAGTGCTAAATGCTGCGCGCCTCCTCACACCCTGCCGCGATCACTCCCCGCCCTCTCATCCAATCACATCCCAAGGCAGCCTATATAAACGCCTGTAACTTCCGTAATAAATGTGAGAAGCTTCTCAACCGTCAAGGGGACTGGAAGTTGTGATTCCGAGTCCCTGCTCACCCTCCCAAGGTCATTGGATGACGGAGACGGTACGGTAACCAGCCAGACCGGATGACAGAACATTAGAATACATAGCGATAATAAAATGGAATACCCCTCAGCCATAAGAATGATAAACTAGAGACATTTATTGCTTAAATGGGTGCACATTGAGGCCATACTTTTAAATGAAATAAATAGGGTACACATGTGTAAATACTAAATAGATTTTTTTTTTTTGGTGTGAGAAACTGAAAGTGTAAATGAAGACCAAATGTATAATAGATAATGTAAAAAAAAAGAAAATTTCCAGAGAGGAAGAGGAAATGGGAGGGACCAAAGGGAAAGAAAGGAGGGAGAGGAAAAAAAAATGATAAATGAAGGAAAAACAGAAACAAACTCATTAGTAAATAGAGTTGGAGGGGTAGACTATAAGAAAGGGAATGGGAAAAACTATGAAGTAAGATATACCATCTACAAATATGAATTCCAAACAGTGAATTTGATCACATGTATATCAAATGTACCAATAAACTTAATGAATGAAAGTAAATAAAGTGGTACAATAAGTATTTTGAAAGGATAAATCAGTACTGTTTTTATCAGATCACTTCTTTATTGAAATGCTTAAATGGGACTTATTAATTTAAGTAAATTGCAATCAGTAGCAAATATTTTAAAGAACAATTGCTGGAAATTTTTTCATAGCTAAAATTGTAGGTTAATTATCCAAATCCCTGGATAATATTCATTGCTTGCAGGTACGTTTCAGTTCAATGGGAAGAGGTTTTAATTGTAGAACAAGGAGACAAGCAATTAGATGTTTTCCTTCAGGGATTATATAACACAATTTTTATATCACGATAGACTCGAGAAGACAGATATAGTTGGAATAATGAGAACTATATTTTGTGGTTAACCCAAACCAATGCATTTCCAAAAATGACTTTTAGAAAGTGTAGTTTACAATATTTATCAGTTGGGATAAATTAAATTGGTTCTAAAGTATAGCATCTAAAGCACAGGTAAAATAATATATTCTAAAGATTGTACCTATAATACAGAGCCATTAATTATTTATTATATGAAAGCATTTTACTTAATTTCTTTATATGTTAGTTGTTTTATCCACATTAAGTGTTTGAGTCAACAGTCTAAAGATGATCATTGTAGAGATGCTGCGGATGTTACTGTTTTCAGTGACAGGTCCTTTTCTAATCCCTACTTGGTGGACTTTCCATCTGAATTCTATTAAATGCAGATGTAGCTATCCCAAGAGAATGTTTGCAACTGTTTCTTCTCTTTGTGAACTGCGATAAGACAACAGAAGAATGGGATTGGATTTTCCCTAAGACATTGTTTTCTTTTTCCCTCCTTTTTTTTTTTTTTTTTTTTTTTTTTGAGACAGGGTCTCACTTTGTAGTTCAGGCTGGCCTTGAGCTTACTATGTAACCTAGGCAAGCCTCGAACTCAGCAATCCTCCTGCCTCTGCCTCCAGAGTGCTGGGATTACAGGCGTGAGCCACTATGCCCAGCTTTCCTTCCTTTTTTTGATTGATTTTATTGGTACATTTTATAAACACATCTTGATCAAAATCAGCATTGAGAATTTGTACCAGTATATGACGTGACTTAATTCTCATTTTTCCCATTGCCCCTGTCAACCTACAACACCGGCCCCTATATACATAAACCTTGCTTCCTTCATTTTACCATCACATTTTTTCTTTCCCCATGTTGCTTCCTCCTATGCCACTTACCCTTTGAACATTTTCTATTTCATAACATATATTGTACACTGTAGAACGAATTTACATAATCAGTTTCTCATACTAGAAAAATGATACTGTACACATTTGTGACCTATTTATTTCACTTATGAGAATATCCTCAAGCCACATTCATTTGAATATAAATGACTCAAACTTACCATTCCTTATGACAGAGTAATATTCCATTTTATTAACACACACACACACACACACACACACACACACACACACACATCTTCTTTATCCAGTCTCCACTTAATGGACATTTGGATGGTTCCTGAAATCTAGCTATCACAGACAGAGCTGCTATGAACATTGGTGCAAATATGTCCCATTGCAGGTCCCTACAGGAAGGATCCTGGGTGCCATTAAATGCTGTTCAGGCCTGTAGCTTTCTTGCCACCTGTAGTGCATCATATGCCCACAGAAACAGACTGGGCAAATAGCAAGCTGTGGGGTTGCACAGTGAGGTCCCAGTGGGAAGGACCCTGGGCTCCATTAAGCAGTGCTAGGACCTGCACCTTGTTTTTTTTTGTTGTTGTTGTTTGTTTGTTTTTTGCAACAGGCCAAGAGCAAGAGGCCTTGGAATCTCTATTTCCTTGTGGTACAGACTGGACACAACTGTTGCATGGGGAAGAGGCGCCAGAGACACCACCTGCTTGTCTGTGGACAGTGAATGAGTGTGGCAGCGGTGCTGGAACATAGAGGCCCTCAGGGGATTCCTCTGCCCAGTCCTCCGCCTCAAAAGCACACTCACTGGAAGAGTGAAGAAATCCTGTTGGCCACAGCCATTGAACTGAGCCAAGGAAGACAATCCAGGAAGCAGTCATCTCCTAAAGATTCCAAATAGGAGGAATAAAGGGACTTGCAATGAACATTGCCCAGACAGCAGGTAAGGAATTAAATGAATATCAACAATAATAAAGCAATAGAAATGAAAAAAGGCATTGTTTTCTTGCACAAAACCTATACACAAAAGAATTAAAATAACCATATCATAGTGATATATGTGCACCCATGTTCATAGCAGCTCAGTTTGTAATAGCTCAGTCTTGGAAACAACCTAAATGCCCATTAACTGGAGACTGGATAAAGAAGATATGTTTTTTTTTTTTTCCATAAAATGGAGTATTACTGTCTTAAAGAATGATAGGTTTGAGTCATTTATACTCAAACGGGGGTACCTTTGGGATATACTCATAAGTGAAATAAATAAGTCAAGGATGTGTAACTATTGTATCTGTTCTCTGGTATAAGAAACCGAAGATGGCTGGGCGTGGTGGCTCACGCCTGTAATCCCAGCACTCAGGAGGCAGAGACAGGAGGATTGCTGAGTTCGAGGCTGGCCTGGGCTACATAGTGAGCTCAGAGCCAGCCTGAACTACAAAGTGAGACCCTGTCTCAAAAAAAAAAAAAAAAAAAAAAAAAAAAAAAAAAAAAAAAAAAAAAAAAAAAAAAAAAAAAAAAAAAAAAAAAGAAAAGAAACTGAAGATGTTAAAGAGTTCTAGAATGTATGATGGTTATTGTGAAATATAAAATATTCAAAGGGAAATGTGGAGGGATGAGTAATGAGGAGTAAAAAAAAATGGGATGGTAATGAAAACAAAAGGAAACAAAGCTTATGTATTTAGAGGGTGGGTGTTTGTGGAGTGGGTAGGGGAATGGGAAAAATGACAATTATATCGTGTCATACACTGCTACAAATTCCCGATATTGAGTGTGATCATGATGTGTATATACAATGTACCAATAAAGATTTAAAAAAATCTACACTAAGGTTAAACACAGCAATATGCAATCTATGTATTACATTCTACTACTAAAACATAATAATTAGGACACATACAAGAATTGAAGTTCTCAGAGAAGTTCAGGTTAAACATTTTCTAATTGCCTTAAATGCTGTCTTCTATTAGATCTATTCTTTGTTGGAAGGTCTTATATTTCTTTCTCAAATGATTGCTTACCAATGACATGCAGACTGTTGATTAGTGTATTCCACATGATATATTCATTATACTTTCTAACAAACTGTTACAGGAAGAGTTGCAGTTTCCAGAGCTCTTAGGCTGAAGTCTGAATATGGTCTGGACAAAAAATTCCTATCTACTTATTCAGATTGATGCTTCACACTTGCTTATCCTCAATTGAATTTTTCAATGTTCAAAGAAGCAAGCTATTATACAGCATAGGTCATGCTATTAATTTGTCTTTCTATTTTTAGTTTCACATTTTTGTGGAATTAGTAACAAAATTATTTTGCATGTTCTTCTAGGTAACTTTGATGGTTTATTCTTAACAGCTGCAATAAAACATATTTAAAAAATGTTAGCACTCATATGTGATATATTAATTCAAAAGTTTTGTGTTTTTAAATGGTGCATATTTTACTTACTACCTCCGTTAAAATTTTAAAAACACTGGTGAAATAATTTTGTATAAAGTTATACAATATAGAAGGAATTCATGAAAGTTTATCAAGCAGGCTAATGGGCAAAGTAAAGGCAGCCTCTTCTAACTGCTGTATATACTGCCCCATTGAGAACATTTGATATTATGCCACAATAATTAAGGGACTATAAAATAAATGCAATGTAATCTATGCATATCATCATATACACATGTGCATGTATTTATCTCTCTATATATAGATTACATGTTTCATATATGTGTGTATATGTAGATATACCTGTATGCACAAATATATGTGTATATTACAGATATATATATATACATGTAATCATTCCTATAGCCATGCAGTTTTTAGTCAAAGATGCTGAGATGGAATCAGAACTGAACTGAAATGAAATTCTGAGTTTTTCTCCATTACCAACAATAAAAACCTCATTTTAATCTTATATTAATTTAAGATAAGCTTCAAACATTTGTTTTTTTTTCAGTGTTTGCAGAAATAGTATATCATTAACTTTAGTCCTTGACAGCATCATACAGTATGTAATAAGCAGATTCAGTTTATCAAAGAAGTCGTGCCTTTATTTAGGAAATCAAAGGTCAGATTTTATATAGTCTTTCCACAGCTGTTTTTTCCACTGATTGTGAGAACATAGATTGATAACTTAAAAAGTATCATCTCTAAGTGTGGAAAAATACCCTATTACCCTCTGTAAATGAAATATAACATTTTTTTTTTTTGCCTACAGCAGAAAATATTGTCTTCTTATAAAAAAAGTTATATAATGTGTGTTGTAAAAGGGATTGAGAGTTCACCATATATGCCCCTGTGGAATTTTTTTTTTTTTTGTACAAGAAATTGAATTCAGGCCCCAAGGTTGGCATGGTACCACTTGAGCTAAATCCCCAGCCTTTGCCCCTGTGGGATTTTGCAAAAGCTACTTAATCTCATGAGCAAGTAATACAATTATTTTTATAGTTTTTGATGTTCAAAAGCTTAATGTTAATTTTAAGCTTAGAAACTAGTAATATATTGTTAATCTAAAGTTTCCAAATACCTCGTTTTTCCCATGAGGCAGTGTTTGACTTTTCCTCCTTGGAAGTCTCTTATAAAAAAAATGAATATCCATTTTGCATTACCAAAGACTTTAAACTTTATATACTGATGAAGAACAAAGCTTGATTTGTGCTGACTTCAGAAATGACTTATCATGAGAAGGTTTTCGCATTCAGGGCTCTCTGGGTTTCAGGACCTTTGAGAATGTGTGCTTCAATAACCAGATGTTTGTCTTTTAATAAAAGTCAATTAGCAATGAAAAATGCATATAAAAGAATATAAACTTTGAACTCTTCAATTGTTTATCAAATCAGTATATTGTATGTTGGATAATAATTCCTGATCTTTTTTTCTTTAGCATTTATCAATCATATTTTAAAACAAATGCTTAAAACATAAATCCTTGATTCAAACTTAAAAATCACTGTTTCCTTGAATTGTGGTTCTTCAACATTATTTGGAATTTTGAAAGTACTTTATAAAAAAAAGTGCCACTTTTTGCTGCTGACCCTTTTATTCAGTTTCTATCCATTTTATCATTATTTCCATGCTATTATAAGATTCTAAAATATCCATTGCAAGGCATCTTGGTCCCATTTGCTAATATGAAATAAAGTAATTTGGACCAAATAATTTAGTCATTTATATCCTTGTGTCATTTAAAAAAATAAAATCGCAATTTGTTGAAATGAGAAAAGTTACAACAATGTAGAAAATAATTATTTTAGGATTTGAGCCACTCAAATTCTATTCTTCATAACTCAGAAGCAATAAAACATTTATTTTATGGATTCTTTGAAGTTTTGATTAACTTTTAAGTTCTAGCCCTCACTAATTAAAAATTTATTGTAAGATACAGACATAATCACTGGTAATTTTAAGATAATTAAGTGTAGAGATGGCAACCTTTTTCTATTAGGGGCCAGAGAGTAATTATTTTCAGTTTTACAAAATTCACATTTCTGGCTACAAAACTTTGATATGAGGCACAAAAGAAAGTAAGTGTCAGCTTTACTGATTCCAGTAAAGCTTTATATGTGTTTAGTTAAAGATGACATTCAGACAAGGTTTATTAGTCACAGAAAATAATTCATTTTTTAAACCATTTAAAGATGAAAAAGGTTTGTTGCCTAAAAGAGCCCAAGCAATTTAGCTAAATTTGCCTACTAAATTAGTATTACTTTCCCATTATTATAGTAAAATGCCATAAACTTAGTGACTTAAAAGAACGTAAATGTAATCTCTCCCATTGCAAAGAGGGAAGTTTGAAATTGTCTGATCACATCAGAGAGAAATGAGATTTTGTCAGAATTCAGTCTCTCCAGAGACGTACAGGAAGAATCTGTGCCCTTGTTCCTTCCGTTCTGACAGCTGTAGGGAAACTCACTAATTTCACTTTGCTCCTGTGCAAATGGAAATCTTGTGAGACCTTGTAGGTCCTCTTCCAGGAAATTCAGCTTTACACCAATAGGTTCTGGCTGGTAATTACACTGATTTGTTTTACACAAGAGAAACAATGAAAGTTTACTTTCTGGATTTGATAAATGAAATGATTTCTTTAAGGTAAAGAAGAAACTGAAATACAATTAAATCAATAATACAAATATGTTGTGGCTATGGGAAATGTTTAGTCCTCTGGAGAAAAAAAAAACTAAATAGAAGAGACTGGTAAATTATGAAACTGGAAAAAGTAAATCTGTCAAAACTATGTGATAATTTAAACCTTTACCTCACAGCAGTGATTTGGAAGGATGACAAGATGCTTGGAGCATTTTGCACTCTGGATTTTATCACTATGGCTAGAGCAAAAAAAGAGAGATTTGTAGATAAACCAGGCTATAGATAATACATCTTTTCAGAAAGTTAAGAAATAAAAAGGGAAAACTGAAATTAAATTAGTTATGCTTGAAGTGCTTAAGAGGAAAAATAAATTTAATGGATAGTTCTACATCTCACTAGACTAAGCATGAGCAATTTGGTGGAGTCGTAAGCACGAGGGAGTAAGAGACATCTTAAATGATACAGGGAGTGTGCCGGGCTCGGCGAAGTAAGACGGAGCCTTGGTGAGAGGCCAGACTAGTCGGACAAGCAGAAATTCAAAAATGGCAGCAGGAAGTGTAATCACTTCCTGCGATTCTATCATCTAAGAAAAATGGGGAACCAGAGAAGCCCCTCTCTCTCTGTTCCATGTTCCCACATGGATTAATAGTCCTGACTGGCTCAAAGGGATCCAGGTGGAGGTTAATTATCCATGTGAAGAAGCTCAAAGCCACAACAGCTTGCACTTTGATAGTTATGGGATGAGGTGTGGGGAAGAAAAAGGGAGCTCCAGGTGTGGAAATACACAGTGCACGATGTACAGGGAAGTGTGTCCCACACAGCACCGCCCTCCCCCCCAGGAGCCTCCGCTGAGGCCCCTGAAGAGGTCACCTGAGCCTCGCAGAAGGGTGCTGGAGCTGGAATGCAAATAGAAGAGTACAGCGGCCAGAGCAGCCCGGGATGTGACTGCGGCTCCTGCCTCTCCTGGGAGGGGGAGGGGAGGGCGGCCTTCCCTGGGAGATTGACCCAAGAAAGCCTCTGTAATTGTTTTTCAAGCCTGAATAATCAGAAAACAGTTGGACTCTTCAATGAGCAATGCTATTAAGCTTAAAAAAAAAAAAGATAAGATAATTTCAGTTTTATTAATGCTGCTTTGAGAAGTCTGTGAGACCAGAGGTTGTAAATATCTAATACAAAGATGAGAATGGCTGAAGAGTGGAGAGAGAATGTAAGAATGTCTGGCTTGGGTCAGAGATTTAGCTCAGTGGTTCCGGCGCCTCCCTTGCAAGCACAAGGTCCTGAGTTCGATCCCCGGTAACCACATACGTTGGGTGTGGAGATTCACGCCCACCAGCAATCAATACCACATACCACAGTGTCGGGTGTGGTGGCTCACGCCTGTAATCCCAGCACTTGGGAGGCAGAGACAGGAGGATTGCTGAGTTCAAGGCTTGCCTGGGGTACATAGTGAGCTCAGAGCCAGCCTAAACTACAAAGCGAGACCCTGTCTAAAAAAAAAAAAAAAAAAAAAAAAGA
>PVIC010042763.1:0-15665 GCA_004025085.1 Thryonomys swinderianus
TAACCCTCCGGCCCTTTTTTTTTTTTTTTTTGAGACAGGGTCTCTCTTTGTAGTTTAGGCTGGCTCTGAGCTCACTATGTAGCCCAGGCAAGCCTCAAACTCAGCAATCCTCCTGTCTCTGCCTCCCGAGTGCTAGGATGACAGGCGTGAGCCACCATGCCCAGCACTGTGGTATGTGGTATTGATGGCTGGTGGGCATGAGTCTCCACGCCCAGCATTCTATGTGGATACCGGGATGGAACTTGGACCTTGCGCTTGTGAGGCAGGCGCCAGAACCACTGAGCTAAATCTCCGGCCCGAGGAGGGACTTTTAATATGATTGGGGATAATAGATACAAAGATTTATGGCAGCAAGAAGTAGGACTTGCTAGCATGTGACCGCAGTTCAGCCTAATTTGCTGTTGGGATGAGGCTATAGACATATTGCGTACACTGCCTGGCAACATCAAGACTTTCTGATACAGAGAATCCCGCATAGCCGGTGGAACCGCAAGTCCTGGGATTGGCTGGCTGGTTGTGGTTGAGTTGCTGGCCACAGAACTATTGCACAGCCATTGGCCTTTAGTTCAGAGTCCATCCTGTTCTTTATCTGGATAACTGAGACTGTGTGTTAAGAGTTTAACTATGACCACTGTAGGTTCTATACAAAGAAATCATAATGTTAACACACAAGCCTCTGTGTGTGTCACGTGGTTTCTCCTGTAGGAGAAATCCAAAATATATGTAAATAAAAGGATAAAATAAAAGATAATAGGACATAGGGAGATTGATTGATCTTTGGCAAAAGGGAGGAGGCTAAGAGATAGGGGTGGGGTAGAGGGGAGGGGAAGGGAATGAAAAAAGAATTAAGACATATTGTGTCCATGAACCAACAGCGCTGGAGGAAGGCAGTTGTTATCTATGACAAATATACACTAAGAAAAATAAAAATCCAAAAAAAAAATCAAAAGGAAAGAATGACACTTTAATGTAGAATCTCATACAGTAAAGGAGAACAGTGAGGCACAGTAGTAATAATCTAAGTAAGTAAGTTAAAGGCTGGTTTTTTTTTGTTTTTGTTTTTTTTTTAGCTCAGTGATACTGCGTCTGCCTCACAAGCACCAGGTCCCGAGTTTGATTCCCGGTACTGCCCTGCCCCAAAAGTAGCTAGATATGAATTCAGAAAAACTAGGAAATAATTAAAAAGTGGTATCTGAATGCCTGTGCCTATCACAGATCTTAACTGAATGGGTACACATAAGAATGGAAATTTTCATGGAAATTTCAGTAATTCATTATAATTCTTTGAGTGGATACCAATAGGAACCTGCCTCTAGATTTTGTTTCTATTTATTCAGATTCTGGTGCCGTGTGAGTAAGTGAAATAACATTCTATCTTTAATTAGGATTCTGCTGTTATTTTTCAATTAATCTGTGTCAGTAGCGTTAGTCTTTGTATTAAATCATTTTCTTCGTGCAAGCTTTTAATAAGGGAACAAATTGATTGTATTTATATATTGGATTCTTGACACTGCTCTGTGTATTCGGTCGTGTCTTTTGAAGTGCACTTTTGCCAGTCATCTTGCGGTCAGTCTCATGTTTTGTTTAGATAAGGGTTTTTTTTTTTTAAATAAAAAAGAGCATTTTTATCTTTAGTCTCTTTTTCCCCTTTCCTCTTGCTTTTGTGTAACGCGGAAGAAAATGAAGGCCCCTGCCCATCTTACCTGGGATAAATTGCGAGCGTTTCCCGGGGTGCTTCGGTCCCTGCCTCCGGGGTGCCTCTTACAGAGAGCGGCGCTGCTGCCTCCCCGGGGCCCAGGGACAGGCGGGGAGGTCACCGGGCGTCAGGCCGGAGAGCCCCAGGTTTGCCGGGGAGGGGGCAGCGCGGGAGGAGGACAGCAGCCCACGCGAGCAAGACGAGCCTCGGGGGTGCCCGAAGAGGGGGTGATCAGCCTGGCAAAGCAGCCGCTGGCCCTCCCGGTTCCGGCTGCTGCTCGGTCCCACCGAGCCCATGCAAAGAAGGATGGTCGGTTTCTGGGTTTTCTGTGTCTTTGTTGTTGTTGTTGTGATACCAAGGCCCGAGCTCCCAGCTCTGGACCCAGTGAGTTCGATCCGCGGCCCGGGCCTGGGTGCTCCCGTTCCGGACGGAGCCCCGGCCCGGCCCGGCCTGCCGCGCGGCGGGGCTGCCTGTGGCACCGCCTGTGTGCAGAGCCTGCGCTCCGCACCGTCCGCGGCGGGGACCCGGGGACGGGGCTGCCCACGGCGCGGGTCGGCCACGGGAGGCTGTTCGCAGATCGAGCGGCGAGGGGCCCTCTGGGGCCGGAGGGTGGCGGGGCGTCGCGGAAGGGGACCCGGGAACAGAGGGCAACGGCGAGGCCCTGGGTCTTGACCTCCGCAGCCCGGCGCCCGTCCCGCTCGCTCGGTGTCCCGTCCGTCCTCTCCTCCGGCCGGTCCCCAGCCGCCCTCGGGGAAGCACCCAGAGCTGGCTCTTCGGCTGCCAGGCTCCAGGCCTTCCGTGTCCAGGGCCGGTCGCGTCGCCCTGGTGCGGCTCGACCGTTTCGGCGAGACGGCTCCACCGCGCGGCTTCCTGGGCCCTCAGAGCCCTCAGCGGCCGAGGAGCCGCGGACGCGTCAGTCTCCGTCTGGGAGGGAGGAGCGCGGGACCGCGAGCTTGGGCTCCGGATGTGCCTGTGCCGGTGTTGGTTGGTGCTGAGAAATCTGCCGCGCCTACATGAGGGGTTTAGGCCTTTGCCGCTGAGCAACGCCCCCTCCCCTTATTGTTTGTTAAATTTTTTTTTTTTTTTGAGACGGGGTCTCTTGCAGTTCAGGCTGGTCCTGAGCTCACTATGCAACCCAGGCAGGCCTCGAACTCAGCAATCCTCCTGCCTCTGCCTCCCGAGTGCTGGGATGACAGGTGTTGAGCCACCACGCCCGGCTTTCATTTCTCTTCTTTTTTTTTTTTTTTTTTTTTTTTGAGATAGGGTCTCGCTTTGTAGTTCAGGCTGGCCCTGAGCTCACTATGGAGCCCAGGCAAGCCGCCGCGAACTCAGCAATCCTCCTGTCTCTGCCTCCCGAGTGCTGGGATGACAGGCGTGAGCCACCACGCCCAGCACTCTATGTGGTTACCGGGATTGAACTCAGGACCTTGCGCTTGCAAGGCAGGCGCCGGAACCACTGAGCTAAATCTCCGGCCCTCATTTCTCTTCTTATTCATCATCTTGGAATGGATTTTAAAATTTCTGGGTGAGGAGTCATGAGTTACATGGTCAGGATCAGAGATTGTTGCT
The DNA here is from genome assembly GCA_004025085.1 of Thryonomys swinderianus. Taxonomy (NCBI): domain Eukaryota; kingdom Metazoa; phylum Chordata; class Mammalia; order Rodentia; family Thryonomyidae; genus Thryonomys; species Thryonomys swinderianus. The sequence goes on from PVIC010042763.1 coordinate 3,266, forward strand.
TCTTGGTCATTTAGTGAAAGTTTAATTGCGATCGTTTTATTGTGGGAAATAGACGCTGCTATTGCCTAAAGTGGGTCTGCCAAGCGCTCTGAGATACTGCATCTCGAGAAGGAACTCAGGGCCTTCTTCTGGCACGTCCGTCTCTGACCTGAGTTACTATCGTCTCAGCTACTTACCACCTTTCTGTTTTTCTTTCTTCTTTGTTGAGACAGGGGCTCGCGCTGTAGCTCAGGCTGGCCTAGAACTCACTTTGCCGATCAGGCTAGCCTCAAACTCACAGCGGCCCCCCCGCCTCAGCCTCCGGAGGGCTGGGATCGTAGGCGTGCACCCCACACCTGGCCGCTATCCCGCATTTTGGACCAGATTGTCGGGAGGCACTGGGTCTTCGGCGCACCGTGGGTGGCACCAAAGCAACAGGCTGGAGGACCCGCTGGCTCCCAGGAGGGGTGTCACATTGGCTGCCAGGCTCTGAAGCTGGTGCCTGGAGCCCTGGGCGGAGACCTCCACCAGAGGGCGCTGTCTCCCCAGGCCTGTTCTTGGGTGTCCCTGGCCACATCCCGTGGCCACTTGTTCATCCCTTGGGCGAGGTAGGAGGAGGTGCTGGTGAGAAACGAGGTGACAGGACGTCTGCAGCGTCCACACCCGACATTGCCCGCCGAAGTCCTCTCCTTGGGCGTAAATCAGCTTTCCACGGGGCTCCCTGCGCAAGGCCAGCTGCAGGGGCTGCCCTGGCCCTGTCGACTTGGCGTGGCAGTCAACGAGGTGCCCGTTTGGGCCTCACGGTTCCGTTTCTGACGCCGGAGTGACCCTCCAGTGCTGGTCTTAGCGGTCTGTTAGGACAGAGACGGCCGCAGGGAGGCGGGAGGCTCTGGGCGTGGAGGGCGCCACCCAGCCTGCGTTCTGTGGCACGGGAGCCAAGCTCCAGCAGCGACACACGGAATCAGACGCCTTATCCGTTAGGCCCCACGGCCTCCAATGGCAGCGCACCTAAGTTATCAAGAAGATTTTGGTTTCATTCGGCACCCGTTTTACCAAAAGGGTATGATGTATTTGACATTTCCATCAGTCACAGGTAAAATAACGCTTTTAATACTTCAGTGGTGAAAAAAATTCATCTGGAGGTTCTAGATTTATAGCAGCTCAGATGTTGGCCTTTCTGGATTGCTAGTTTTATAATGCCATTAAGGCCCCATCCGGCTAATCCAGTGGGTCTTACCATTTCTGGGGGACGGAGGGAGTGGGGGGGAGTTGTGTTTGCTGATAGAATTTATGGGCTCTTCTCCTAAGAAAAAGAAAATGCGTACTATTTTTCACCAACTTTAGGTAACGTGTGAATTCCCGGAAACCAACTGTGGGCTCTGAGTTAAAGACTTCTGGTCTACACACTCCGTGATACTTGTCTAACGGCTAACGAAGCAATTATCCCTTCCCTTTAGACCTGGGTGCGTTTTCTGTATTGCAGCCAAAGAGAATGTAATTACTGTGAAACTTAAGAGTTTAAACTTTGGATCCAAACAGATCTGGATAAAATCTTGGCTCTGGTTCTTTCCAGCTGTGTGCTTAGAAGTTGTTTGATCTTCCTAGGCCTCAGTTTCCTCATCTTCAAAATGGGAACAAAACAGTACTGACCTCCTCGGGGTGTTATTAAAATAGTATATTTGTGAAACATATATATTATATATAGCACAGTGGCTTAGCATATGTTAAGTGCTGAATATGGTAACTATTTTCTTGCAGTTGAGAAATGGAATTAGTTGTTTGTTTTTTTATTTCCTAGGTATTTCCAACAATATTAGGATAGTTGTTTCACCAGGATCTATCTAATTAGCTATCCGAGGGATTAAAGTTCTGAATACTTTAATCTCAGTAACCACTGAGATTGGGCAGTTCCCTGGTCAAGCGTCTGAACAGGGAATGTACTGGCTTAGGGTCCATTTTCAGCAGAGACCTAATGTATTCCGTGAGTTCGGAGAAACCATCTAGAAGAGCATGTTTGTCACGTGAACGATAGCACTAGACACTAGTGGCTGGATCGTACCTATTTTCTCAGAGTTTTCCTCCTGGCATCAAGCCCAGGGAGCGCTGTAAGAGGCATTCAAGGCCCGGGCATTGTCTGAGGGCCTGGATTCACTTAGAATAGTAAACTGTCTTTCGAGAAAGACAATTTTTGATGAGTATTTTAATGTCAGAATATATTTCCAAGACTGTCCTTCTTTGTTTCTTATTAAAGAGATGTCCAGAAACCGTTGCAAGGGTTGGAGACTTGTCTGCCTTGTTGGTAGCTCTGTAACTATGGGCACGTTATTTCATCTTTTGATGTCTCAGTTTTCCCATTTAGAAAACGGGCTTAAAGATGGAGTAAGAATTAGAGAAAAGGAGAACAGTTAGGCTGGTGGTGCTTGGAAAAGTACTTCATGAACACCTTCAACAACTCAGTGTTGGTGTTATTGCTATAATTACTGCTGCACAGCACAGTTCTCTCAGTACAGTGGGTTTAAGGTGTGGTGTGCATACCTGTAATCCCAGCAGTCTGGGAGGCTGAGGCAGGAGGATCACAAATTCAAGCTCAGCCCCAACAACTTAGCAAGACCCTGTTTCAAAAAAAAAAAATAGATATAAGGCTGTACCTTTCTAAAAAAAAAAAAAGTTCAGTTAACATCTTTAATTTAAAACATAAATAGAAGATGTTGTCTTAGGCATCATGTAATTCTGAAATTTCAAGACTTGATTCTGCAGGTGGCCTTAGCCTGGTGAAGCCTGAGTCTACTCTGTTCCTTGTTGGAAACACCAGGGTCTATTCGGCTGGAACGTGAGAATCGTCCTCAGTTGGGAGCTGCGGTGTCTGTGTACTCATTCCACGCTCATCTTTTTTCAGTCCCAACTATCACCTGCCTGGGCCACTGGCATGGGGACAGGTACTGCTGGGGAGCGATAGCTTCCCTTTCCCATTAAAGCTGAGGCTTCGAAGGGAAGATTAAGGGAGAGTTTGTTATCTCTCTACACAGGCCTGATAGGAAATTCTCTGAGGCTCTGAGGATAAACACAACTCTGTCCGATTGCTTTTTTGTGCATTTTCTGTGATGTACTTCTGCTGCCTTTGGGTTTTGGTTTTAAAATGTCTACTTTCAGGTTTCTTAGACTCTCTGGCTAAAGAACTGTTTTCAGGGATAAGAATTGGGAGATGTTGGCAGGAGTTTCTAAATGCTTCCTGGAGGGTGTGCTATTCTCTGGGGTAAAAGTGTATTTCTAGGAACACACTGAGGACCAGAGTGTTCTCAGCATGACAGGATCTCATCTAACATGGGTGTGTTTCGTGTGACAGGACCAAGAAGAGGGAGAAAAGTCAGGGCAGCAAAAAGGAACTAATATCCTACTTTATGCTGCTCTTTATGGTTCTCTGTATGATTTTTTTTTTTTTGAGGCAGTGTGTCACTTTGTAGTTCAGGCTGGCCCTGAACTCACCACGTAGCTGAGGCTAGCCTCGAACTCACAGCAGTTCTCCTGCCTCTACCTCCCGAGTGCTGGGATTACAGGCTTGAGCCACCATGCCTGGCATTTGTGGTATGCGGTACTGATTGCTGGTGGGTGTGAGTCATCACACCCAGGATTGTTGTATGTGGTTACCGGGGATTGAACCAGGGACCTTGAGCTTGCTAGGCAGGCACCAGAACCACTGAGCTAAATCTCCAGTCCCCCATGTATGATTTTTTTTCATTATTCAGTAAACTTTATTGGTACATTATATACACATCTCACAATCCCCCATGTATGATTTTTTTTTTTTTGAGACAGGGTCTCGCTTTGTAGTTCAGGCTGGCTCTGGGCTCACTATGTAGCCCAGGCAAGCCTCGAACTCAGCAATCCTCCTGTCTCTGCCTCCTGAGTGCTGGGATGACAGACGTGAGCCACCACGCCTGGCCCATGTATGATTTTTATTAGCAGAAACATTTATATACATGAAAAACAAAATCACATGTATGTGTATGCATTTACTTTAAAAGCAGGAAAAATTTATTGAGAGAAAGATAGCTTCGGCTTAGAGAGATAGAAGGGGAACCTGAAGGCGAGTCGCCTAGGGAGACTGCTTCTCAAGGGTGTTTTACGGGACAAAGCTTCAAGGTGGGACAAAACTACAGTCAACCAATAAGATACAGCAAGGACAGTGGCTTAGGTGATACTGATTAAATGGGAGTCTAGCAGGGATGCAGGTCACTATAGCTACCCTACAAGGATTTTCGGTCAGGGGTCTTTCCTGGAAGGAGTAGATAAGACCTTGCCCCCCCCCCCGGGTATCGATATCTAGGCTGTCTGTCTCTAGGAGGGGTACGTGAGTGTGGTAGTTTTTTTCTCCTTTTACAATGCTGGCCTTCAGTGAAGGTGGTCAACTGTCCTCCATTTTGGCTCCTCGAAGGCCGGCCCTGTAACTGCCTACAAGATATCTAGTTAACTGACCCCTCTGCAGTATTACCCCCTCCGAAGAAGTACCCCGAACGGCCATGAGGGGGAAGGGGCGAAGACCATTCTGGCTACTTCCAGCTGAAGAGGATGGTAGTTGTGATCACCAGTCAGAATCCCTCCCCAGAGGATCCATCTAAAGGCCCTTGAGAGACGCCAGGCACTGTCACCTTGGAGAGGTGTGTGTGCAGCTTTGCGTCCGGAGGAGACAGTTAAGGCTGCTCGGTGGGCCAGGACTGCTCTGAATAGAGCCAACCAGCCAGCATTTCCACCAGGAGAACGAGCGATAGCCTCCCACAAAGAGCATGAGGAGAAGGACGAGGGGCTTCGGAATCTGACACAGAAGTCACGTTGTAGTTTTGCAGTTGTGAGCTGTGTGCAAGGGCAATCGGGTGGAGCCCTGTGAAAGAAGCCGAGGGCGTTTGTCTGTGGTTCCATCTGTACGTCTGCTTGGAGTTTAGCCGTTTCTCTGGTGATCTTGGCGGAAGACCTCCAAAGGAGAGCGGGTTGAACCAGCGGGAGCAGAGCTAACACCAAAACTATGAAATATCCAAAACTCAAGTTTATGTTCGCTAAAATCAAAGAGTGAACTCTGGGAACAATGGAGGTTAAGAGCAGAAAGAATTTATTTTTTTATTTTTTATTTTTTTTGCTTTTTGGAGACAGGGTCTTGCTTTGTAGTTCAGGCTGGCCCTGAGCTCACTATGGTGCCCAGGCAAGCCGCCGCGAACTCAGCAATCCTCCCGTCTCTGCCTCCCGAGTGCTGGGATGACAGGCGTGAGCCACCACGCCCAGCATTATACGTGGTAACCGGGGATCGAACTCAGGTCCTTGCGCTTGCGAGGCAGGCGCCGGAACCACTGAGCTAACCCTCCGGCCCCAGAAAGAATTTATTAAGAGAAAGAAAGCTTCTGCCGAAGAGAGACAGAAGGGGGCTGGAAAGTGGCTTGCCTCCACATGTATGTAAAATGTACAGTGTACACACACGTCGTGAAATTGTTACCACAATCAAGTTAGTAAATGCATCCATTATCTCTCAGGGTCCCTCTTTGCTGAGAATGCTTAATTGGCAAATTGCAAGTGTGCAACTCGGTATCTTTAACTGTTGTCACCACACTGGACGGTAAGTAGATCTTCTGAACCTGTTCATCTTATAGCTGAAAGTGTGACAGAAATACCTCATTACAGGATCATTGAGAAGAATTCGATTTTGGTATTTAGTATCAAGTCGGTAGCCTTGCTACTTTCTGTGATATTCACTTGATATTTGAGTCATTTGTCTGGGGTCACCTTTCTTAAAATGCAGCTACTGTTTGCAGAAGTAATGCTCTTAGTATCTGTGGACTTGTAACACCAACTTTCTGCTTGACTAATAAGAAACCAGTCTGTGCGCCGGGCGTGGTGGCTCACGCCTGTCATCTCAGCACTCGGGAGGCAGAGGCAGGAGGATTGCTGAGTTCGAGGCTTGCCTGGGCACCATAGTGAGCTCAGGGCCAGCCTGAACTACAAAGCGAGACCCTGTCTCAAAAAATTAAAAAAAAAAATAAAAAAATAAAAGAAACCAGTCTGTGATAGAGACAGGAACTAGAAATAAGTGCGAGTTGCAGCAGGAATTGTGGGAAAGGGGGGTCGCAAAAAAGCCCCAGATCATCAGTTACATAGTTCCCTGGGTGCCTGGTGCTGGCTTTCTTGCTGCTGCTGCGTGCACGGTTCTTGCCCGGCCCAGTGACAAGGACATTGGTGAGGGAAGTGCCACCCCCTCTTGCCAGAGTGGACACTTTGGAAAGAGGCATGTGCATGGGTGTGTGTGTGTGTGTGTGTGTGTGCACGCGTGCACGCACAGGTGTATGCTAGCATCTAGCTCTGTCACTGCTATTTCTTTTCAACTAGAAGTTGGTTGACGACAGGAATCAGAGGCCATCACAAGGCTTCAAGGAAGGGTGAAAAATAGTGGAAAGTCACTGTCTGACAATTTTCGTGTTTAGCCGCGTTTCACAGAGAAAAAGGTTTTGTGCAGGGAGAAGCGACAGCCAGGTGGAAACCGGGGCGCACCTGGACACAGCTTCCCCGCAGCCGGTTCCAGCACTAATGCAGACGCCCCTCTTCAGAGGCCGGACCTTCTGCGTCCAGCTCTCCCCCTCGTCCTCCTCTGCCGCTGCCCAGCTAGCTCCCCCTGCCCTCTGCCCAGTGCCCTCACATTTCCCTCCGCCTTCGCCCCCGACTGTTCTGGGAAGGAGGGGAACAAGGGAAGGTGGCCGTCAAGTTTCCTCTCCAACTTTTCCCTCTCACCTCCGCTAATCTCCTCCAAGTCATGGGAATGTCCTCCCCACAGGCCTCTGTCATGTTCACATTTATTTTGCACAGAAAAGCAATAACTAGATATTTACCGGGCTTATGTGCCTCCTACCAGAGCCAGGCCACTGTCAGTGCTACGTGGAGTAGAAGACACAGCACTGTCACCTACGTGTGGCCTTTCCCTGAACTATCGGTGGGTTATGGGCCTTTTTCTTTTTTTTTTTTTTTTCAGACAGGGTCTCACTAGGGCCTTTTTAAAAATTATAAAGCCTGTGTGGTGGTGCGTATCTGTAATCTCAGCACTCAGGAGGCTGAGGCAGGAGGGTCGCGGAGAATGCAAGATGTTGAGATCCTGTGTCACAAAACAAACAAAAACATATAAAAAATTTTTAAAAAAGAACTCAGGACAGGGTGGGAGTCACATGTACATTCCCGAGAGGCCAGGGTGAAGATGGGATGTGCCCATTCTGTTCAATGCCACGGGAGCTGCTCTGTGCCATAGGGAGAAGCCTATGATCCTGAGCCGGAGGGAGGACGCCGAGCCAGGGCAGACGGCACCGTCTCTCACTGCGACATCCAGGGCGGCAGACAGGCGGGGTGGGGACGAGGGTCGGCTGCTTTACTTCTAGATGAGGCCGGGCACAGACCCGAAGGACCGAGCTGAGAAGAGGCTGACTATACGGGAGAGAAGAAGGTCGATATTGAATGGCATACGGCTCGAAGGCCGGGAGGAAGGAGCCACGGTGCAGTGGACTCTGTGGGCACCCGCTGTGTGACGTGGGCACCGGACGCAGCACAAACCGGGGTCGAGAAAAGTGACATAAAAGTGTGCGACAGGCCTGGGTCCCCGGCTGGCGCCTCACCGGAGAGCGAGGCCGTCAGAGCAAGGGCGTCCGCGGTGCGCGGTGACCGCTGCGCTGCCATGTGCTGGCGGAACCACCGCGAGCTGTTTCCAGGAAGAGCTGGCAGCCCGTGCCCCCCGGGGGAGACTGGGCCACCGTGAGGTTTCCCCGGGGACTTTGCAGCTGGGTCACAACCACCTGGGAGCCACAGTGCGTCGGTGTAGATTTTAGGGCTCTTTCGAAGCCGAGCACGGTGGTCTTCCCTGTGGTCCGGACCCTCTAGGAGGCCGAGGCAGGAGAATTATAAATGCAACCCCAGGCTGAGCAATTCAGTAATTTAGTGAAGCCTTATCTCCAAACTTGAAAGAAAAAAATGTGAAAGGAGATCGTGAGAGAGCTTAGAAGGTCCCGGGTTCAATCCCCAGTACTAGAAAACAAACTCATATTTCGAAGACAACTCTTGTTTTGCTCAGACAGAGCCAGGCCTTGACTAATAACTGACTACCTAGCGCGCTTGTTAGACTCGGTGCCCTAGACCTGCTGGGGCAGCCGGGGGAAGTTAAGGACACCGTTGGACTCACGCCATCTTTCCTCTTGCCTTTCAGGTACTATTGGGATGTCCAGCCGCCAGGTGAGCCTTTCTGACCTCGGACGCTTCGGGCCGCTGCGTCCTCTGCCTGTCTGGGCCCCTCGCCGTGGCCCCGGGGAAGTCAGTGGCGAGTTTCGCGCTCCTTCACCCCGCCGGGCCCTCGGCCTGGTTTGCGGCCGCCAGAGGCTCTCGGCTTCTGCCTTCTAGCGGGGGACGGTCGGCGTCACTGAACCGAAGCTGTAACGGGCCTCGGTCCCTCGGGCTCTGTGAGATCTGGCGCAGGCCAATAAAGCGGCGGCCACGTCCGTCATAAAAGCCCTGGGTGGGTTCCAACTCCATCTGCTCCAGAAATAAGTTCCAGGACGCTCCCTGCCCCGACGGAGCCGCGTGGAAATTCCCGCCGGAGCCGCGTGATCACGTTTGAAGCCGAGTCCCGGCCCGGCCTCGCCGCCCCTAATCGCTCCGCGGCCGTTGTCCTCCTGCTTGGGTCTGATGAGCCCAGCATCTGGCGCGACTCTGGAAAGTGCAGTAGACAGCTGTGCACGAAATTAAAACGAGAGGAAAACAGGACGGGGTCAGAACACGTTTTTTCAAAAATTCAAAATCGGAATTTTTTTTTGAAAAAAAAATTCACATAGCTTGCTGGGGTGTCTTCTGAAAAGGTCAGGGATGTATCTTGGATATTAATCACCTAAAGTTAGTATAAATGGGGATCGCTCTCTTCTCAATGAAAGTACTTTAGATCGAACTTACCAATAATTGAGGAATTGTTTTGATCACTACCTTTTTAAAATCAGTTAGGAACGCTCTGGTACTATTTTATTTTCTTAATCTTGCCAGAATAGCATTCTCAGGAAGCAATAATACTTTAAGAGATTTATATACTGAACAGCAATATCAGCTTTATAAATTTTATTGTTCTAGCTTTTATTTCGTTTTTAATGTATTTCAAGTCTGTCTAAAAGATTTCTTTTAAAGGCTCTCTTTAAAAGCCCACTTTAGGAAATAAAAATCTTGTATTTTTAAAGCTTTTTTTGGGGGGGGACTCTGGTAAGTTAAGATCAAAATAACTTTATAGTAGTCTTAATAATGTGATGTGATATTATTGTATTGAGTGTTTAAAGGCTTTAGAGCGGAGAACACACCCGGAGCGGTGGAGGATTATAGGTAATAATGTAGCCGTTTGCTTTGCAAAATGTGAAGTGCGCCATTCAGAGAAGGGCCCGACAGTGCCGGGCTTAGCAGATGTTACAGCCATAATCCACAAGAGGCCGAAAATGATTGTGAGTTGGCAGAAACGAATGGAACTGTGATAGCAAATTAATTACCGAAGGAGAAATAAAGAACTCGTGTCGGAGAGGCGGTGTGGTCACGTGTGGAGAACAGAAAATTATTTTGGAACTCAACCTGAGATTGTGAGGCGCCGAAACACAGCAATCTTGCCGATTCCGGTCCCGGTTGTCCTGCGGGCACCTCCTGGCACGTGGCCACTTCGCCATGCCCTTTGCTTCCAGGCACAGAGGTCCAGCAGTTGAAAATAGCTCATTCGCACAGAAAACTGTGTGTTTTTCTCAGAAGTAGTGGGCGACTTGCAGCAAAATCGTTGCTCGTGTGCCTGGAAGTAAATGGAGGGAGACGTTGAGTGGAGAGCCCCATCTTCCTGCTCCTAGTGTTGGTCTGTCTCCCACATACATTTTTGGGGGTCCGAGAGGGAGAGAGAGCCCGGATCAGTGGTCCTCATGGGTCAGCTCTGAGCTCACAGCTGTTTGGAGACTGCAAGACAGGTGAGAGGAACAACTGGTCTACCCAAGGTGTTGCAGGCAGCTTAGGAAAACAGGAGTCAACAGGAAAACCGGGAAAGAAATGTCAGGATTGCAATGAAGAGGGACAGAAGTGATTGCCTCAGACTTTTCTGGCATTTTTTTGCCTCTGCCAGGATTCTGCAGAAAGATGACGAGAGGAATTTTATTAACTCTGGGAATTTGCCAAAATGTGTACTTAGGTTTTCTCAGGATATTTGGACTAAACCGGTTCTCATGCCTGGAAGGAAAATTGTCTTAGAACATAAAAGATCTCTTCTTTGGAGATCTTTAGTAGCACATATTTTTCAGAGTAGCAGCTTTATTGAGATATAATTCACATGCCATAAAATTCATCCTTTCAAAGCGTACAAGTCAGTGGTTTTTAGCATCGTCACTACCTGATGTCAGGACATTTCCTTCACCCCGTGAGAAACTGTGCCCCCCCCCCATTCCGGGGGAGCCCCCACTCCCGGCTCTACTTCACTGTCTTGTTACGGGGTTGCCAGGGACTAGCCGTAACACACCGTGCGTAGACATGGGAGACGCTGGGAAGATCTTTTTTGCATTTATAATATGGCAGAGATACTTCTTGTCTTTCCACCCAAGTTTTCTTATTGGTTCACTGTCAGTTTCCTAATATACCCATTTGAAAAGGAAGCCATGTATATTACTTTAACATAGAGGAAACATGAATGAAAGAGTTCTTTTTTTTGAGAGACAGGGTCTCACTTTGTAGTTCGGCTGGCCAGCTCATTATGTAGCCCAGGCTAGCCTTGAACTCACAGCAATCCTCCTGCCTCTGCCTCTCGAGCGCAGGGATTACAGGTGTGAGCCACCGCGCCCAGCACTGGGATATGTGGTACTGATTGCTGGTGGGCGTGAGTCACCACGCCCGGCATTGTCATATGTGGTTACTGGGGATTCAATCAGGGATGTGTGGCGCATGAACCACTGAGATAAATCTCCAGCCCTGAAAGAGTTCTTTTAATGAGACTTTTTTGTTTTGATTTGTTTGTTTGTTTGTTTTTTGCTTTTTTGGAGACAGGGTCTTGCTTTGTAGTTCAGGCTGGCCCTGAGCTCACTCTGGTGCCCAGGCAACCCGCCGCGAACTCAGCAATCCTCCTGTCTCTGCCTCCCGAGTGCTGGGATGACAGGCGTGAGCCACCACGTCCGGAATTTGGTTTGGTTTTTGAGACAAGGTCGTACTATGTAGCCCCTGCTGTCCTCATACTCAAGGCGATCCTCCTGCCTCAGCCTCTCAAGTGCTAGGATTATAGGTACCTGCTACCATGCCTCACCTTTAACAAGCATTTATTTATTTATTTATTTATTTATTTATTTATTCATTCCCAATGTCAGGGATCAAATTCCGGACTTTTTGCTTGCAAAGTAGTGCGGAACCATTAAACTAAATGTCAGCTCTTAATGAGCTTTTCAAAGAGTTTTTAAAAAGTATAACTGGCCGGGCGTGGTGGCTCACGCTTGTAATCCCAGCACTCAGGAGGCAGAGACAGGAGGATTGCTGAGTTCCAGGCTTGCCTGGGCTACATAGTGAGCTCAGGGCCAGCCTGAACTACAAAGCGAGACCCTGTCTCAAAAAAAAAAAAAGTATAACTGGACGACATGAAAAAGGCTTGTTTGTGTTTTACACAAAGAATACTGTTTTATTTTTATTACTTGTTTTACAGCAAGAGTTTTACACAGAATATGACAGCCAGCTTCGCCAAAGTCATGTTTTTGTTGGTCATTCATTACATTTGTGACGGTGGTAAACATGAACTGGAAAAATTTCTCACAGGCTTGAAGAGTCTTTGGGAATCAGTATGGGTGGTAGACCTGGTTTCTGAGAAGATTATGCTGTACATCTCAATATGCAATAAAACAAAACAAAACACCAAACAACCCCCCTTTGTGAATCTTTAAATCTCACTTTGCAATTGCAAACCATTTCAGAGTAAATCTATGCCTAAAAAATAACGGCAAAAGCGAACTGTGCAAAGTGAATTTTTAAAATGTTACTAGGAAGCCATATTGACTATAGATTTTAAACTCCTTATGAATGAGTGGATTTGTGTGTGCCCAAGTCAAGCTATAAAAATGTACATTTAGGAGAAAATTAGGAATTGGGAAAGTGGTTAAGAAGCTACTGTTAATTGTATTAGGAGTAGCAATGGTATTAAATAGTATTACAGAGGCTTTTTTAAAAAAGAGTTGTGAGATGGGCCGGAGGGTTAGCTCAGTGGTTCCGGCGCCTGCCTTGCAAGCGCAAGGACCTGAGTTCGATCCCCGGTTACCACATATAATGCTGGGCGTGGTGGCTCACGCCTGTCATCCCAGCACTCGGGAGGCAGAGACAGGAGGATTGCTGAGTTCGCGGCGGCTTGCCTGGGCACCATAGTGAGCTCAGGGCCAGCCTG
>PVIC010042764.1:0-15675 GCA_004025085.1 Thryonomys swinderianus
AAACAAAAGAAATAAACATGCTCATCATTAAATTGATTTATGACCCACAAATATGTCTCTGGTTTGTAAGGTATTACATCAGAGCCATGTTTTTCAAACATAGGCATTGACAAGAAGTCAAACAGGACTGAGGATGTACCTCAGTGACACCACACCTGCTTTGCAACAGCAAGGTCCTGAGTGTAATCCCTGGTACTAGAAAAAAAAAAAACTAGGGCCGGAGGGTTAGCTCAGTGGTTCCGGCGCCTGCCTCGCAAGCGCAAGGTCCTGAGTTCGATCCCCGGTACCCACATACAATGCTGGGCGTGGTGACTCACGCCCACCAGCAATCAACACCACATACCACAATGCCGGGCATGGTGGCTCACGCCTGTAACCCCAGCACTCGGGAGGCAGAGACAGGAGGATTGCTGAGTACACAGCTTGCCTGGACTACATAGTGAGCTCAGAGCCAGCCTGAACTCCAAAGCGAGACCCTGTCTCAAAACAAAACAAAACAAAACAAAACAAAAAAAACTAGTGAAATAATTGTATTAAATATCCAAAAAATCTGCTTTGAGACAAAAACTGTTACTCAAGATTAATGAATGTCATTCTCTTGATGAAAAGTATATTTACATAAAAATGCCAAATATATAAAATAAAAATACAGTGAAGCTCCAATATGCAGAGCAAAAAAATTAACTAACTCTCACTTGAAGTACTCTGTTGCTAAACATTGTTTTACCTTGTGCTAGTGAGAAAAAGACTGCCTTAGTGGGATCTGAGTTTTCTTAGTTATTTTAATATTATCATTTGCTTTTCAAACAATCATGTTATTTTCACTCTAAAGAGACTCCACATAGCAGTGGTCTCTTTAGGAACTATTCTTTTACACAACAGTAGGGAACAAATATATTTATTTTTGTGGAAGCATATAACCAGTACTATACTGAAAAAGGAAATTATCTAATTGAATTTAAACAAATTTATTTAAAGCCAAATATTTTAAGTACAGTATTGCAATTTCTTGATTTGAAATATGAGAACACAATTTGTCATAGATACATACATACAGTGTCCAGCCACTGGGTGGCGATCACAGTGAATTTTTATTATATTTTTATAACTGAAACTTCATCTGTTGAGAGACCTGTATTATGCTCTTTACCCTGACCTGTTCATCTAATTTGAAGACTATCTCCTACTCTTTTGAGGCTAGTTCTCTTGTACAAATAAAATAGGTACTTTTCCAGATGAGCAGAACATGATTTCTAACCAGTGTCTGCTTCTCAGGAATGGTGTGCTTTTCATTCTAGTGGAATATAATATTATCATGTAACTTATGTTGAAAATTACTAAAGGAAACTACAGAGAAATGGGCAGATAACTTCATTAGAAGTTGGGATTATTGATATCTGTACTTAAGAGTTAAGGCACAAGATGTTACAATAGATCCTACCTGTCAACGTCAATATAATTTAGGAAAAGGGCAAGAGAAAGCCCTGCTGCTGTCAGAAAGCACCATAGGGACAGGAGTTACCCAAACCCCTGTGGATAATATAACTAGGGCCAAAAAACATCTCTGCCATCATCCCTTGGATACTCGGGTCTCTTAAGTCCCTTCTGAGCCTACCTTGACTGTTTCCACCTCTACAGATACACTGGAACATGTATTTAAAGAAAGAATACTGGGATTACATTCACTGTGCTTTAAGTCATTAAAACTTTGAAAACTCATTAATTCCATTTCACAGGATGGGATGCAATCTCCACTGTCAAAAATTTATTTTGCTTAAACAAATGTTAAGTGTATTTTTAACTTTAAAAATTTCTCAGTGGGTCTGGCGCCTGTCTTGCAAGCGCAAGGTCCTGAGTTCGATCCCAGTAACCACACAGAATGCTGGGCGTGGAGACTCATGCCCACCAGCAATCAGTACCATATACCACAGTGCCAGGTGTGGTGCTCACGCCTGTCATCCCAGCACTCGGGAGGCAGAGACAGGAGGATTACTGAGTTCCAGGCTTGCCTGGGCTACATAGTGAGCTCACAGCCAGCCTGAACTACAAAGCGAGACCCTGTCTCAAAAAAAAAAAAAAAAAAAAAGAGTATAACTCAAATTTATATACTCGCAGAGTATAAGTACCCATTCTGTGTTACAACCAGTAGTGTATTAAGATTTATAAAAATACTCGAGCCATTCCCTTCCATTTCTATGCATTTCTCTGCACATTTGTCCCAGTAGCCCCTTACTGGATCTTCATGAATACATGCTTCTGAACACACACTCTTTCACCCAGATACAGCCCCTTCACTTTCTTCTTTGACTGTGAAATACTTATCATGAAAGCAAAACCCATCTTTCTCATCTAGGCTTTCTTCAGCCTCAAAGTCAGATTCCACATTCTGTATCCACAGCCCTCTCTCTCTGTCTCTCTTTCTCTCTCTCTGTCTCTCTCTTGCTCCCTCCCTTCCTTCCTCTCTCCCTCTCCCTCTCTCTCGCTCGCTCCCTCCCTTCCTCTCTTTACACACACACACACACACACATATAAAATCACATATTATCTCAAGAGATTTACTATTAAAATATTTATACAGGATGTTCTCTTCCTGACATATGTATACATTTTTGGCAGATCTGAATTTAGTACCTATCCACATTCAATATCTGCTTATTGAAGCAATCTATTAATTGGTTTACTTAAAAGTCCATTTGAGCTATCATGGAAGCTTTTTGGAATGAGAAAGGAATCTTCTGTGTATCTATCCTACCTGGAACAACATGAGAATTGTAGTCCGGAGGAGCATCAGGTTTTATATGCACTGCTTTGGTTTGATTTTCTGTTTCATCTGCAGGTTTCTCAGGGGCTGTGGGTATTACAATTTGAGAGAAAAAATATACATGTTATTTACAAAGAAAATGACAATACTATTGCAAAATGTATTGATTTTTTTCTTATATGTATGAATTCAGAGATATGTTCAATATGAAATAGATTCATATTATTAAAACTTATAATTCATCATATATTACCTATCAAAAGTTTCATCAATTTTAGGTAAAGCCTAGATTAAAACAGGAGAATTCTATTGTGCTTGTAATTAGAGCAGTAAGCTTTGATACCAGCGGGTATCAAAAATCAGCAGACCTGATTTTGACTTGTATCTCTATGGTAAACAGGCTCCATTACAGTGAGAGTTCTTTCTTCTATCATTTGGAGAAAATGGGTGAAACCAGAGTAAGCTGTCCTTTTTTCCCGACCCTCTTAGAAAAGTGCTATCTAAATATATTCAAAGCATAACGCCATCGACGCTCAGTGGTCTGACACTAGCAGTGGCATCAGGTACATTTAGACAGCAGCTCACGAGCTTGCCATGCTCTTCCTAAGAGCAGCCTTTGCTTAGGAAGGGCTTCCGGGGAGGAATGGAAGTTGTCTGTCAGGATAGTACATCTTGTCCTGCAGATGAGATTAATTCCCTGGACCCCTATAAGAAAAGGTTCTGATTTACCAAATAACTGGCTGACTTTTATCTTATAAAAAATGCAAATTCCACAACTCTGTTGTTCCTTACTGGACACAGGTTACTGTAAAATGTAGGGTCTATTCTCCCCTTTCAAAGACAAGATTTCACTGAAGGTCTTTTCTTCTATGATCCCTCTTTGCAGAACTACTTTCCTATCCTTATTTTTCTTTTACCTGATTTTTCTCATATATTTCAGGCTGTTCATTAGGCATGTCCCAATATGAGATGATTTTAAGTCCTTTCTTTACAAACATAAACAGAGATACTCATATAGAGAAACAAATATGTATGGAAATATATATGTATATACAAATGCCAAACAATAAAACTTCAAAATGAAAAGAATTCTCTTTTTCAGGAAAAACCTACATAATTCACATTTGAAAATGAAACACGTGAATTTATTCACAAAAGCATACCTGACATTTTGAAGAAGTCCAATTATCCTGAAAAAGACAATATTTTAATGCTTTAAGATGTGTACATATGTTTTATATATATATACACAAATGTTTCATATATATATGCACACAGAATTATGACAGTAATGCATATGACAATTTCTTTAGGCAACAGTCCTTTCATTCATCATTTTATTAATTCTATATATACTTACTGAACTCCCCTCTGTAGAGTACTTGGTTCTATTACAGAGGTGAAGAATACAGGAAAAAAAAAAGACAAACAAAAATCACCAGATATACTGCTGCCCACTCTGTTGGATTTTATATTTTAGCAGGTAGAACCAAACAACATGTCAATAACTATTTAAATTTAAATTTAGCTAATATGGCTAAGAACATTACAGTGTTTAAGAAACACACAGCTGGGAGGTCCCGGGCAGGTCAGGGGCAGTCTCTCTTCAGAGGGGACCGTGAAGCTCTCTGAAGTATGAGAAGGAAGCATCACACTAACCGTGTGGGAAGAGAGTTCCTGGAAGACAGACAAGCAAAGGCCCAGAGACAGCAACGAGCAGTGATACTCAAAGAAATGTGTTCCAAGAAAAAGGGACTATGTTGAGAATTATTAATGTGAATGTGTCTTTTATGTAATACATTAACAAATTTAAATGCTCACTGTATTTTTAAAATCAGACCTCTTTTATAATTGATTCCATTTAAGAACACTCAATTGGAAATCTTAAACAACACAAAATAATATCTCTCTGGAGGACAACTTTAAGAAAATGCTAAGTAATTAATGAAAAAAGTCAGGAAAACGGCTCCATGTGAGGGAGAACCAGTATGGGGCAGCGTTGAGCAGGGCCTTTCAAAAGGCTCTAAATCCCTACCGATGGATGGTCCAGTTCTCGTGGTGATAGATACAGCACTGTACAGTACTAGTTTTAAAGAGCACATAAATGTTTAAATATGCATATTTTTCTATATAGTATCATTTCAAAATAAACAAGACCACCCGGCAGCTATGTCTTAACTTTAACCTAATTAAAGGTCTACTGTCCATTTTGTGTTAAGTCTGAGAAATGCAAACCATCAAGGAACCAAAAAGGAAATTAATTAGAATGCATTGTAAGTACCTCACTTAAAAGCAGGCAGTTAGCTGTCTGTCCATCTCTTCATCTATCCATCCACACATTCACACATCCATCCATCCATCCATCCATCCATCCATCCATCCATCCATCCATCCATCCATGTATCTATCATCTTAGTGCTTACTCTTGGCAAACTGTGTAGCACAGTACAAAAGTAGCAAATAATGACTGCTGAATTAAGTGAAGACATATATCTGAAATGCTACTAGGTTTAAAAGGTTTAATTTTCCAAACACTGCAAAATGTGAAAGGAAAATACAGAAATCAGGGGCCCAAACATGAAATAATACTTCTGGGGAACAGGGGTCAAAATCTTGACTTTTGCCCAAATCCCAAGTGATCCTTAAGATTCATCAGGCACACCAAAGACCACATCGTAGGAAGAAAAGTAACAGTTCTTAACTGCCAGGCAGAGATTAAGAATTCAATTCTGATGAACGGTATTGGATACCAAGTTGAAAAAAAAGAGTACCCTTTTAGGAAGCTATAAAGTTTAACAGCAACTAGTATCAATGAACTGAAGTAAAAGACAATATACACACACAAATGTCTCACATTTGTGTATTGCAGGTGCTCTTCTTTGAGTCAGTATTTCTTCCCTAACCACCCTAGTCTCTTCTTTTCCTTACACAGTTGTACAGTATTATTTCTGCCAATTTTTGTATCTAAAACAGGATCATTTTCAGTTGGTACAGGTATAATGTTCTAACTTAATTATCCCTTAATATTCAGTGAATTATGTCAGAGTTCCACATCATTCAGGAACAGCAAACGATGCCTTTTGTTGAAGCATCTGATATTTGGTTTTATATCATATAGAAGCTACATTAGAAAATTGAACCATGTCTCCTTCACAGATTAGTTTCACAAAGGCTGGACAGTGCTTATTTGCAGAGGCCTTGGTACTTGGGGGGCATAGGATTCATACAAAGAAATCCAAACTGACTGGAGTAGAACACAGCATGCAAGAGTCACAGAAGAGATAGCTGGGGGTTTGCTGCTTTGCAAGGCAGGGCTCATGTTAAGTAACATCCTACAATAAGACAGTCTGCATGAACAGTTCTTCTTTCCTGTATTGTGCTGTCACACACTTGCTCTTCACTTTCACTCTTATAAACAACGCCACATTTGTGAAATACAGTAAAACCAAAATTCAATACAATTAACTGGAAACTGTCCAGATTTCTGGGCAAGGGAGTCTTTGGGCTCTTCTGACTTTCTAGGTCCAAAGCTTGGAACCCTGTATATGCACTGTAAACCCCTGAGTGTATCTTGTCTCCAAAATCATCATCCCTGACAGGAGAGAAAAGAAAGTAAGAGTCTTCTACAGAAAATTCCTTCTGTTTTATAGTGGGGACAGAATAAAATGCTTGTTCTCCCAAATTCCTATACTAGGTACCATAGTATCCCATCTTTGTCAATAGATTTAGTCTGTAATTGTTATGACATGATATCCTTTGTAAATCTTAATCCTTCCTAAGAACATCTTGAGGCAGATATGATATTCTTTGTAATAAAGGTTTAAAATGAAGTCTAGGGGCCGGAGGGATAGCTCAGTGGTTCCAGTGCCTGCCCCGCAAGCGCAAGGTCCTGGGTTCGATCCCCGGTAACCACATACAATGCTGGGCATGGAGACTCACACCCACCAGCAATCAATACCACATACCACAGTGCCGGGTGTGGTGGCTCACGCCTGTAATCCCAGCACCCGGGAGGCAGAGACCGGAGGATTGCTGAGTTCGAGGCTTGCCTAGGCTCCATAGTGAGCTCAGGGCAAGCCTGAACTACAAAGTGAGACCCTGTCTCAAAAAAAAAAAAATTTAAAATGAAGTCTAAATCATAATTAGAGTAGTATCACAAGTTCTGTTAGTCACACTAGCAAATGATCAAATCCGAGGAGATGGTGGGAAGCCTTGAACTTACCACCAGTAAATTAAATATGGGTGGCTGGGATTTGAAGTGAGGACAGTGTTGGTGGCAATTATGCCCATAAACCTGGAGAGCCTGTGTTAAATGTGGGAAGCAGACTGCAGTACTAAACAGATTACCAATACCACCACTAAGCCATTACAGTACACACACACACACACACTTCTGATTACCATAGCAGAAGCATACAGGGAAAATGCCAGAAAAGTACAATCGAAACAGAATCAGTTCTGTACTTTTCCCTCACATTCCTGGTCTAAGCCTGAGCTATAGTGCACAGTTGGAGCCAAGAAGAGAGAGAGCTCCAGAGGACCTTTTGTTCTGCACAGAACAGGAGCTTTCTAAAGCTCAGAAGTTGGCCGGTTCCCTAATAATTTTTCCTCTGCTGCATTCTCTCCTGCCCCAGATTTTGGTAATCCCACTGTTAGAGAAGGAGTGATTTCATCCAGGAAGACTCACACAGATGAAAAATACTAAAGGAAGGGAATCTTCTTGACACGAGCACGGAGCCACATCCTCTGCTGCTCTTTTTCCTCTCTCTGCAGTCTTGTGACTTGGCCTTAAATGCAAGTGCATTTGTGAGAAGCACCTGGCAACAAAAGGTAAACAAAACCTCATTTTTCTGGCTGGAGAACCAAGGAGAGAGACTCAGAAAATAGGTAAGTCGCAAACAGATCTCAGAGCAAGAGACACTTGGGTAGGCTGTTATGAATAAAGCTGTTGATGAATTCCCAGACTCATTCATGAACCCGACCCTAAATATCTAACTAACAAAGACTGAGAAATAAAAGGAACACTGCCCAGGCTTTGGATTACTCACTGGGATGGGCACACGTAAGAGAGCTCTGAATACCCTGGAAAAGACTTTGGAAGTGAAACTAACATTGAAAGTAAAACACCAAGAAGCCCAACGGGATCAACTGTCTGTCAAAACAAGAAAATCAGTGTTCTCTAAAGCATTTCAGCAAGACGTAGAATCTCATAAAATAGTGTATGAAATGGTCAGTATACAATAAATAATTGTGATACATGAACAACCAGAAAAATGTCAACTTTTAGAAAAAAAAACAACTCCAAAAGCTAACGCCAATATGACATGGATGTTGAAATTATCTGACAATTTCACAGAGCTGTTTTTAAAAAATGCTCCAAAAAGTGAAGGAAGGAGAGTGAAAGTCTCAGCAAAGAAATAAATGATAAGAAGTGAAAATTTCAGAATTGAGACTATATAATAAAACCTTAAAAAGTTGCTGGATGCATGCAGGAGACATGTAAAGATTACACAGAGAAAGTTCCTGAGCTTAATGGAAAGCAAACACTACCCAGTCAGAGAGAAAAAAAATGTAGAAAATGCACTAGGCTAGAAACACGGCTCACTGATGGATAGTATGGTTTGTATGCATGAGGTGCTCAGGTTGACTCTCAGTACTGACAAAAATTATATTTATAGCCAATCCTATCCAAAGATTTGACACTAGATGAATTCGGAAAAGACACTGTCAAAACTGACTCACGATGAAACAGAAAATCCAAGTATAATTATGACAAGAGAATGAATTAGAATTCAAAAGACCTCCAAAAAGATAACCCAAGCACAGACGACTTCGCTGGTGAGTTTGGGCACTTCAGGAACATCAGTCCTGCCCAAGCTCTGGCAAAAAAATAAAAGCGTGAGTATATTCCAACTCATTTTATAAAGTAGTAGTATCCTAATTTGAAAATCAGTAACAGTCCGGGCCGGAGATTTAGGTCAGTGGTTCTGGTGCCTGCCTGGCAAGCGCAAGGTCCTGAGTTTGATCCCCGGTAACAACATGCAATGCTGGGTATGGTGACTCACGCCCACCAGCAATCAACACCACATACCACAGTGCCAGGCGTGGTGGCTCACAGTGCAAGAAAAGACAACTATGCTAACATCTAAAGAATTGAGTCAAAAATCCTCAATAGAGCCAAGGGATGTAGCTCTGCGGTGTTGCATCTGCCTGCCAAGAGCAAGGTCCTAAGTTTATTCTCCAATACAAACAAGCAAAAATCCTCAATAAAAAATAGAAAACTAAATCAAGCAGCACAAAAGGATGATACATTATGACCAAGTAGGATTTCTGGCAGTCAAGAAATGGTTTGTCATACAAAAAGTGATCAACCAATGTACTATTATAAAATGAGACCCCAGAAAACATTGTCATCTCAATAGATAACAGGAAAAGTTTTTAACAGAATTTAATACACTTTCTTGATGGAAAAAAAAAAAATCCAGAACTCAAACACCTGGAAAGAGAATGGAGCACACAGTGGGCACTCACTCGATAGCGAGCATCTACAGAGGAAGACAGTACTTTCTCCTGGAAGGAAAAACACGGTGAGTATGCATTGTCTCCACTTCTAATTAATGTTACACTGGATGTCGTAGCCAGGACAGTTAGTTTAGCAAAAAGAAATTACACAGGTTAGAAATGAGCCATGAGGCCCGGAGGGTTAGCTCAGTGGTTCCGGCGCCTGCCTTGCAAGCGCAAGGACCTGAGTTCGATCCCCAGAAACCACATATAGTGCTGGGCGTGGAGACTCACACCCACCAAAAATCAACACCGCATACCACAGTGCCAGACGTGGTGGCTCACACCTGTAAATCCCAGCACTCGGGAGGCAGAGACAAGAGGACTGCTGAGTTCGCGGCGGCTTGCCTGGGCTCCATAGTGAGCTCAGGGCCAGCCTGAACTACAAAGCGAGACCCTGTCTCCAAAAAACAAAACAAAACAAAAAAAAGAAATGAGCCATGAGATTAGAAATGATATTTCTTGTATAGAAAGGTTTCTGATTAATCTATTAAAATATTAGAACAAATGAACAAGTGCAGCAATGTGGTGGGACAAATATGCAAATAAAACTTACTAATACTAACTGAACTTTTTCTCAAGTCTCTTTTTTAAATCCAAGTAAATTTCTTTACATAAAGTCCACAAGAACTTCATCACATGACATAATTTTTTTTTTTTTGAGACAGGGTCTCACTTTGTAGTTCAGGCTGGCCCTGAGCTCACTATGAGCCCCAGGTGAGCCTCGAACTCAGAGCAATCCTCCTGCTCTGCCTCTGTTGTAATATTTTAAAGTGATAAATTATTACTCTCTTGGATATAGATGGAAACAGTAGTAATTATAAACTATGAATATATGGTTAAGTAAAACAGCAGTGAAACATTACAATAAAATCACATTCTTGAAAAATAGAATTTGTTTTGTAAAAATCATTAAATATTTACAAAATTATCATGATAATTATGTTTCTTAAAGTATGAAAAAGTTGGAGGAGACATTGTTTTTTTTTTTTTTTGAGACAGGGTCTTGCTTTGTAGTTCAGGCTGGCCCTGAGCTCACTATGTAGCCCAGGCTAGCCTGGAATTCAGCAATCCTCCTGTCTCTGCCTCCTCAGTGCTGGGATTATAGGCGTGAGCCACCATGCCCGGCACTGTGGTCTGTGGTACTGATTGCTGGTGGGTGTGAGTCTCCACATCAAGCATTGTATGTGGTTACCGGGGATCGAACTCAGGACCTTGTGCTTGCGAGGCAGGCCCTGGAAACACTGAGGTAATCCTCCGGTCCAGAGATATTCTAAAGTATATTTTTTCCTAAGTTTTCATATGTATACACATATATATACATAAATACACATATGCACATACACACATATACACACAAGTATATATATTGGTACAGACTGAATGAAGAAACATGTAGGAGGACTTACTAGGCTATCAACCAGCTACCAGACAAATGTGCACAAAATTAAACAAGACTAATCTTTTAACAAAATAGGTAATAAAAGACTAATAAAATACATGTTAAATCTTTTCAGATAAAATGGGTGGTTAAACAGGTCACGTAATGAGCAAATCTTTCATTAGCGTTATGTATTTAACACACTTAATTTTTGCACAAAAACAATCTTTCAAGAAAGTTGAGCTTGATTCATTTTTCACTATAGATAAATGAAAATTTTAAGAAGGTATCAACAAGTTTACAGCTTTTTAAACAGTTGCAATGTTTCATATTAATTAAAAATAGGAAAAAACAGGCCCTGAGAGTTTGATTTGGCCAAGTAGGAGAAAGGGAGGAACAATTTAAAAATACACTCTACAGCACACAGTTGGATAGCACGAAGAAACATAGTGTGGACACTGCTGTTTTTATAACCTACAGAAATACTTATTTTATTCATACCATGAATTGTTCCAAAGCAAAAGCATTTGGCAGAGTATCTCCTGCTTACACTTTTGTGAATTTTGCAGGTTGTTTATACAGTTTTAAAATAGAAGATGAGTTTGAGTGGAAGCAAGGCACAGGTCATAGATGTTATTAACATATTAAATTTTCCATTTTAGTTTTTAGAAATAAATATTTGTTTTATGATGTATGAAAAATATCAGAAGAATAATATTGTTATGGTGCTTATAAAACACATGCAAGGAAACATAATATGCTATCTGGAAAACTGCCACTTAATGCCTTATTGTATCATTTTCTGGCTACCCAAAAAATAAGTCACATGGCTCTCAAACTACTTTTATGAAAAATATCTTAAAAATAGGTATTCTCAAAAAAAAAAAACAAAATAGGTATTCTCTGGCCAGAGATTCAGCTCAGCGGTGTGACACCTGTCTCGCAAGCACAAGGTCCTGAGTTCGATCCCCGGTAACCACATACAACAATGCTAGAAGTGGTGACTCATGCCCACCAGCAATCAATACCAAATACCATAGTGCTGGGCCTGGTAGCTCACACCTATAATCCCAGCACTTGGGAGGCAGAGGCAGGAGGATTGTTGCGTTCGAGGCTTGCCTGGGCTACTTAGTGAGCTCAGGGCCAGCCTGGACTACAAAACAAGACCCTGTCTCAAAAAAAAAAAAAAAAAAAAAGGTATTCTCTGCAAAGAGAACAAAGCAGTACACAAATTTACAAGATAAACAGAATTTCTCTTGTCCTAGGTTCCAATTCCAATCTGTATATTAGATTCGTCTACAGAGATTTTATGATCACACACAAACTAATTTATATACACTTTAATACAATGATCATTTTCATATATTTTTCATTTGTTAAAATTTGTTGAATACATTTTAGGTCACATAACCTCATTTTTTTTGCTTCTTATTTTCCCCCCATTCTTCTCCTCTCCCTTCAATCTTTCCACCCCTCCCAACATATATAAACTTTGTTTCTGTTCTTTTTTCTTTTCTTCAATTTTTTCTTTCCCTTCTTTCTTTCTTTCCCCACACTGTTCCCTCGCCTTAGTTCCCCTTCCCCTTTGAACATTTTCTTTCCATTTCACAATACCTATTAGAATTTTGGTCCTCATTTGTACTTTCAGTTTATTACATCAGGGAAATAATTTGCTATTTATACATCTGTGTTCTATTTATTTTACTTATGAATTTGGCCTCAAGGTGCATCTATTTAGCTATAAATGCCTCAAGTTGATCTTTCTTTATGGCTGAGTAGTATTCCACTTTTTAAAAACGTGTATTTTCCTTATCCAATCATCAATTGAGGGGCATTTAGGCTGTTTCCAAGATTTAGCTATTACCAACTGCAGCTATAAATATGGGTGAACATATATCATTGTGTTATGATGCTTTTTTTTTTTTTTTTTGCATTTTGAGACAGGGTCTCGCTTTGTAGTTCAGGCTGGCCCTGAGCTCACTATGGTGCCCAGGCAAGCCGCCGCGAACTCAGCAATCCTCCTGTCTCTGCCTCCCGAGTGCTGGGATTACAGGCGTGAGCCACCATGTCCGGCATTGTGGTATGCGGTGTTGATTGTTGGTGGGCGTTGTCTCCACGCCCAGCATTATATGTGGTAACCGGGGATCGAACTCAGGACCTTGCACTTGCGAGGCAGGCGCCGGAACCACTGAGCTAACCCTCCGGCCCGTGTTATGATGCTTTTAATTCTTTTGGGAAAATACTTAGCAAGAGAATAAGTGAGTCAAATCATAACCTTAATTTTTTTAATGGCTACATCATAACACAATTGGCTGCTTAAGAATGAAACTTTAAATTATTTCTAAGTTTATGTGATTACAAATAGTGCTGAAATCGATAATTTACATACATTTCTCTTTATATCTATAGGAAACACCTGTAAGCAGATCTGTTTTGTGGTTTTGATACTGTCAAATTATTACAAAGTACTGTATCAATTTATGCCCCTGACTAAAAGTTACATTCTCACTATAGTGGTAAAAGTTTTGCTATCAAACCAATGAGAAAAAAATTAGATTCATATGCACCTTATAATGAAGGTCAAGTAGTTTTTACTATGTCTGAAAGTCATTTCCTCCTCCGTTTGTGTGAATTGCCCATAATCTGTTCTTCTCTTTGTTTTGAGTAGGTATGTATGTTCTTTTCTTTGTTATAACTTAACTTTTTCATAATTTGTCATCTGCCATTACTGAATTTTCCCCGTGCAATTCTCTATGAGTTTTCTGTGATACATGTTAGAAGTTTGTCCTTCCTAGAAATAGGGTATCTAATGTTCTCATTTAAGAGTGAGTACTATAAAGGTACATTTTTGTACAATGCTAATGAAATATGAGAAATATGAACATATCTATCTATCTATCTATCTATCTATCTATCTATCTATCTATCTATCTATCTATCTATCTATCTATATTTTTTGAGACAGGGTCTCGTTTTGCAGTTCAGGCTGGCCCTGAGCTCACTATGTAGCCCAGGCAAGCCTTGAACTCAGCAATCCTTCTGCCTCTGCCTCCTGAGTGCCGGGATTACAGGTGTGAGCCACCACACCCAGCATTGTGGTGTGTGGTACTGATTGCTGTGGGTTTGAGTCATTACCCCCCCCCCACATTGTGGCACGTGGTTACCAGGGATCGAACCAGGGACCTTGCTCTTTCTAGGCAGGCGCCCGAACCACTGAGCTAAATCTCTGCCCCTGAATATTTTTATATTTTGTGTTCTTAAGAAAATTAGGAAGCCCTCAAACAAAAGTTTTCAATTCAGTGCCTACAAAAAATCAGAGACATCAATATTCGTCAAGAAGAGAAAGGAAGTGGTTTCCAAGGGAAGCATCAATAAGTGAATCTTTAAAAAGAAAATGAAGAGTCAGTATGTGAAGTTTTGTGAAAAACAGTGTCTTTCTTTTATAAAGAACTAATACATGCTGATAGGAAATGTTCTGAATAAATTAATCACAGACTACTATTAAACACCACTTTTTCTTTTCAAACATTCATGCCTCATAGAAATATTTGAGTCTTTCTATATTCCAGATTTTAAAATCATGTGCATATATGTGTATATGTGTCAACAGAGACTAGCTTTTACCTTTTTTGCCTCTGAGTTACAACTTATACTTTGACATATAATCTCATAAGCACGTTAAGAGTTACTAAATGGTTTAGTATTTTAAACCACATACTATTATATTCTGCATATACTATAAATTATACTACTAAATCCTAACTAATGGGTTCAGAACTATTTCTATGAGTCCTGTATAAAAACAGTGCTACTGTGAACATCTTTCATCCCCAATATTTTTATACAGGTCTTTAGTTGCACTTGGGAGCATGTTTTGGAGGATAAATTTCAGTAAGTGAATGACTATTTGAAAATCTGAATAGCTACCACATATATATATATATATATATATATATATATATATATATATATATAAAATATATTTTTTAAAGACAGGGTCTCGCTTTTTTAGTTTAGGCTGGCCCTGAGCTCACTATGTAGCCCAGGCAAGCCTGGAACTCAGCAATCCTCCTATCTCTGCCTCCTGAGTGCTGGGATTACAGGCATGAGCCACCATGCCCAGCTACTTTAATATATTTTATTAATTCACATTTCCACTCCAAATTGGCAAAAGTATATTTCTCTCATCACATTATCAACAACACTGCATATTACCAGACTCTCAAATCTAGTAACAGAGTCAAAAGTTGATGTCTTTATTTGAATAGTTTGGCTAGTTAATTCAGTCTTTATTTTTATTATCATTTAGATTCATCTCTCTCACTTTGAATTAACTAGTTCAACAAAGTTCCTAGTGAGAGTTTTAAGTTTTTATTAGCAAAAACATGTTTTGTTTAACAATATACTTATTTATCTGTTTGGAGCATGTATTAATAAAAATTATGTCCCCATGTAGGTCTAAGTTTTTGTATTAGAAATGCTTTCCCTATAGGCACGTGTATAAACATTTAACTTTTCTTTGTCTTTGCTTTTTTTAGGTTTCACAAGTTTAGTTTTAAATTCAAAGGGCATTTAGGTTATGGTCTACCAACAGTGAGGAAAAATTTTCAGTTTTGTTATTAGTTCTCCCCAGTAAATACCTGGTTATCCAATAGGACCAATTAAATGTTATTTCTTCCAAATTCTTTCACTTAAAATGTTCATCAAATGACAGCTTTCCTTTTATTCTTAAATATATCTCTACAATTTTGTTGAACTATCTAATACTTGGTCTATGTCAGTTTTTAAAAATCAAGAATCGGGGCCGGAGGGTTAGCTCAGTGGTTCCGGCGCCTGCCTTGCAAGCGCAAGGACCTGAGTTCGATCCCCGGTTACCACATATAATGCTGGGCGTGGTGGCTCACGCCTGTAATCCCAGCACTCGGGAGGCAGAGACAGGAGGATTGCTGAGTTCGTGGCGGCTTACCTGGGC
>PVIC010042765.1:0-15683 GCA_004025085.1 Thryonomys swinderianus
GATGAACCCTGTTCTGTGCTCTGCTTCTAGCACAGCAGGGTCTGCTCGGCTGCTGATAGGCAGCGAGTGTCAACACAGCACCACAGAGGGAGGGCCAGAAAGTCAATCGAGAAGAAAACTCCGAGTGAGGTTTTAAAATCTGATTATTAAAAAAAAAAATGCTGGGGCTGAGGATTTAGCTCAAATGGTACCCAGCCGACCTTGGATGCACAAGGGCCTGGGTTCAATCCCCGGTGTGTCATGTTTTATTTTTTGCAGGAAGGAAGCCCATTTTGTTTGTAATACAGAGAGTAGTATGTGGCATTTATTTTCAAACCTAAAGAACATACAGGTTCCACACACAGGTGTAAAGCCGGTGGCCTGCGTGGAGGGGACCGGGCGCCTCCGGTCGTCGGCTAAGGCCGGGCGGGTCTGCGGTGGCTCCGTGCGCAGGGCCACTCCGCCGGCCACACCCGGCCCCCAGCCCGGGAGAGGCCGCCGCCGCCGCTCCAGTCTCCAGGCACGGCCCGCACCGGCCGGCCTCGCTCTGCTGCGGGCACCTGCCGTCCCCCGCGCCTCCCCGCACGGGTGCCCTGTCCGCTCCGCAGGCCCCTGAGGGCGGGTGCTGCCAGGGAGGCGCAGCCCAGCGTCTGCCGGACCGACCTCGGATCCTCAGAACTTTCGGGCTCCTGGCGAGGGCTCTCCAGCGCCCTGCAGCCTGGCAGCTCCAACCCCGTACAGCCAGGCCAGCACCGTCTCCGGGGCACCTCTGTCTCACTCCCTGGCCGTGGAAACAGCTTTTCCTTCCCTGTTGCTGGGCAGCTGGCACAGCCTTTGGCACAGCTTGGGACCCTGCTCACAGCCCGGAGTTGCCAAGGGAGGCTCCTGAGAGCGAGAGGGGAAGGACCTAAAGGTGCTCCGAATGGGGCAAAGCCGCCCGTCTTCCCAGCGGGGCCCGCCCGAGTGCCCGCCACAGACAGCCCTGCGCAAGCGCCTGCCCTTCCCTGCGCGCTCTCCACGTCCTCCAACCACTGAACGCGGCCTTCCTGGAAAGGCATTTTTACCTCTGGCAGGAAAAAGAAATGGGAGAGGGGCGGAGCAAGATGGCTCCCAAGCACCTGACTTCCGCCCGTCAAAGGGGCACGCAGCTCCCTGAGCAGCCCACAGCTAGCGCGCGGTCCGCCCTATTCAAAGCCCTGCGCCCTCGGGAAGCACAAACCGGCCGGCTAAGGGTGCGGTCCCGAGCCTGGGGCACTGCTGGGAGCCCTCGGGCCTGCGAGGCTACGGCTGGGCTCCCTCCCTCGCTCTTTCCCTCGGCTTCTTAGCTGCCGTGAGGTCGGCAGCTTCCTGTACCTCAAGCTCATCACAAACCCGGACCTATGATGCCAACCAGCCAATCATGGACTGAGCCCTCCGAAACTGCGAACCCAAATCAACCTTTTCCTCCTCCTAAACCAGCTGCCTCTTTGTTACAGAAATGGAGAGCTGCCGAACACTGTCACTCCTACTGGGGTCAGAGCTCCCCGGCTAGAATTTAACTCTGCCCTTAGCAGCAGCTACTAACCAACCCTCAGTGAGTTGCTCAGGTGTCTCAATCTCTGATTCAAGATGGGACTGAAATCTAAGGCCTCCCACTTACTCCCACAGAGGTGGGTGGCTCTTGAGTAATTTCGTATCTCTTTCACAGAAAGCACGTAGCTAACGCAGAATTTCCCTTAGCATTTAATTAAGCATTGTATAAACCCTCTTTATATTGTCAACATGGAGAAGGAATTTTGAAGTCCTTTATTTAGCTCTCTATACCTACCTGATGGACGAGTCTTTTATTACCTGTTACAACTGCTGTCTAATTTTTATTTTCCTTCTCCAGTACCAGAGGACATTCACTTTGAGCTATGTTTCCACACCTTTTTATCTTCTGAGATGAAGTCTTACTGAGTTTCTCAGTTCCCCAGGTTGCTCTGGAACTTGCAATCTTCCTGCCTCAGCTTCCCAGAGTGCTAGGATTATTACAGTCATCTGCTGTCATCCACAACTTGTAATTTCTATTTGAGTACCACTAGTGATATGAAAATAGTTTCTGAACAGATTATTCAACTTTTAAAGCCGTCTAATTCTATCTGCAACACTATTCTCAAGTTTTTGCTACAACTTTGTATCTACAACACAAAAACAAACTAACGTATATTGGTTACTATTTCTTGGAATAGGTATTTTCCACCCTACCAGATTTATCTCCTGAAGTTTATACCAGTTTGCTTTTTCTTAATCATCTGAAATCTACAGAAAAGTAACAAAAAGGAGAAAGGTAACAGTTCCGGATGCCTTTACCAAGCAGGTGCTTCTGTATCTGGCCGAAGATGAGGTAACCTAGGATCCTGTGGCCCGGCTGACAGAGGCGGCCTGACCCGGCTCCCGCAGAGCCTCCCGCGGCGTGAGGGGCCGAAGCTCCGTGTCTGTGCGGGACACCGGCCCGGGCAGGGTCTCCGGTGACTGCCTGGGGCTGGCTGCATTTTCTGTCACCCACGGTGGGCAGGACAGCAGGGAGGGGAGCTCAGGCACCCACAGTGAGAATGGCACAGTCCTGGCCCCTCACCCTTCTGAGGCCTGGACCCTCGTTATTTCTTTTCCTTTAAGTCACCATAGTCCTTATAAGAGCGTGTTCTCAAAGATTTAAAAGTCACGTGAACTGTCTCCCCCCAAATCCTACTGATGTACATAGTCGTCTGAGATGTGCAGCAGAAATGTTCTGTAATCCAGAATATAAGCACTCAAGAAGTTCCTGCCCCTCCCAAGGACAAGGTTCTGAGTTCAGTCCCCAATACCAGGAAAAAAAAAATTCTGCCAATACAATAGCCAAGAATAATTTGTGTATTTCTTTGATCACTAATTATATAAAACTTTTAAAATTGTATTACACATGTGTTTCTTCCTTTCAAAATATTCATACTCTCTGACAATTACTAATCACCTGTGGGCCTCTGAAAGACAGGAACTCATTAATTCTCTCCTTTAATCTCTGTGGAATTTCTATCTCATCCCCTCTGCTACTGGAGTAATTAAGTTCCTTCTTCCCATCATTATTACGTTACCTAGGTTAATGCAATGGCTTTCTAACTAAGGAAACTGAGCACAAAAGCTAGAAACACGGGATCGAGACCTGAACAAAGGATGGTTTTTATGCTGGCTCATGGTCTAATAGCTGGAGAATCCAGCATTCGTGGGCCATCTGCTAGCAAGTTTATTCGTTCGATGAGGACAAATCCATCTTAGTCAATGACTAGAGGAGCCGTGGAGAGCTCACACGGTCTGGCATGGACAGGGCACTAAAACCAGGCTCGCAACAGCACAGCTGCATCACAAGTGAATTTAAACCTGCGTGACCGGACTCTGTGCTTCTGGTCCTGTGCCTGGCAGCCATGTGTGACAGTGCTTGATGACTGTGGCAGTGTACACACAGACGACTTGGCCGGGCCGTCCTGAGGGGATTCCACCTGGGTGTGTGTACTCTGTAGTGACAGACAGACGGACAGACCCTCCTGCCGCTGCTCACTCAGGACTCAAGGCTGAGCCTGCCGGATCCGTGCGAGGCGGCACTTCAGGCAGAACACCCTTTTACTGCAAGCAAGTGATTATCTTCTCAGGCTCAACCCAAGAGGCAGCACTCTCTTCCAACCTGGGGCAAACATACACATGCACACACATGCATACGCACACATGCACACATGCTGGATTTAATAAGAGGGCTGCTCTCCAAACTGGGCCTTCCTAAGAGACTTCTCAAGGACATTTTTGACTAAGCCAGTTTTGCTTTTTGTGCTGACTTCAGAGTTTAGGTACCAGGAGCCAGGCAGGACTTCCCTAGGCCGTGTGCTGATGACGGCGGGACAGCGGGCGCCTGCGGAGGAGGAGGAAGAGGAAGAGGACGAGGACGCGGGGCTGCACCGGCGAGGCCCCGGCAGGGCTGTCCCGAGGGCCAGGAGCCCCTGCACGTGGGTCCGGCCGTGGCCAGCGCCCTCCAGCCACCAGGCCCCATCCCACTCCTGCCCATGGCACCGGCCACGCCCGGAGTAGGCACAGGCCCCGCCCGCACCCGGGACGGCACCCAGAGCCCAGAAGGCCTGGCCTGCAGAACTGAGCGGCGAGGGCTTCTGCACTGCCTCTGCCCTGCCTGAAGTTCTGCCCGTTACCTCTTTTCCTACCCACAATAACCCCGCACGTCCTGCAAGGGGAAACCGGGGCTGAGAGGTTGTGGCTTAGGGCCGGGAGGCAGCGGAGCCCCGGTCTGCTCGCCGCCGTGCAGCGGGGCCTTCCCGTGCCTGTCTGCCGAGCCCTGGCTGTGCACAGAGCACAGCGGGCCCGAGCAAGAGAGACTGCCCTGTGACCGACCCTGAGGACGGGCCTCCCTGCCCTCTGCAGCCCACGGCCAGTGCTGTCCGCTGTGCGGCCCCATCTTGGCCGTGCCCATCCGCAGTGCTCAGCACACACTTCTGCCATGCGGCAGGGTGGCACGGGGCTGCCGTCCAGCAGGATCTGTGGACGGAGCCGAAGGGTCACAGCAGGGGTCACAGTGAGGGCAGCGGGAAGCCAGAGGCAGCCGTGTGCTGGCACCGTCCACGCAAGACACCGCCGCCGCCCAGAGGACTTGACAGGTGACAGGTGTGCAATGGCAGAACCACAGCCAGCCGCAGCTGTCAGCCTGGCGCCGCCCACGCCTGCTCCAGGCCCAGCAGCGCCTGCGGCCTCGCCACGGGCATCCAGGCTATCACGAGGCCGCCGCATTATCCCACAGAGCCACCCTTCAAGGCCGGGACTCTCTGGAGACAGGAACACGCTATCCCTGGGACTTCGGGCGGCGGCCCCACGCCCCGCTGCGCCTGAGCACACTGTCCAGAGTGGGTGGGCCCTTCATGTCTTTGCCTTCAACATGCCTCACACAACACTGGCCGTTTCTACAAGGCAGGTTTCATGATTTGGACAAACTGCTTCTTCCGTGTGGGCCTCAGATTCTAAACTATATCATTCTGTCTAGATTATGATCTTTATATAAAAATGAAGCCCAATATCTAGCAATGTATACCAGATATCAAAAACTCCAGGGGATTTACTCTGTCTATCTATGCACAGAGTCAGTATCTCCTTCATCTGAGTGCAGGACCAGGAAACTGGTAAAAGTTTAAAAAAACCACAGGATTTGGGCAGATGAGGAGGAAGGAAAGGAAGGAAGGAACCACTCACAGGGGAAGTCAGTAATTCAAAACATGTGTTACAAAAGAACAATCAGGCCCACGGAGTGGGGGTGACTTGTTCTAAGAGCGAGGTGCCGCTGGACACCCTCGGGGGACCCCATCAGGCTAGCCCGGCACAAGCCAAGGACACAAGGACACAAGAGCAGCCACGGAGGCGTTCTGGGTCCACAGCACCTGCACCGCCTGGTCCTCACCGGTCTTGGGAAGTGTCTGCTCCGTGTTAGAGAAGCACAGGAGTGTCATAAACACCGCAGGACAGCTCCGGCCCGGCCCGGGGCCGCACACGCGGGGAAGTCCTCCCTGGCCGCCGCCGTGGCCTGAGCCGCAGCTCCCGCTGTGCAGGGAAACGCGAGGCGCAGTTTTGCCGAGGGAGAAATGAACACACTGTCCGTGCGTCCCGCAGCTGCGGGGACACAGGACTCTGGGACAGGCAGCAGAGGTCAAGCTCTGCTGGACGCGCTTTTCAGAGGCACGAACAAAGCTGACGGCTTCGGCCCGGACCTGAGAACACACAGCACCAGCAATGCCGGCGTCGCTGTCCCCTTCAGGTCCCCGCCGCCCGCCATCGCCGCCAGCTCAGGCGCCTGAGTCCACACTGGCCCCAGTTAATAAAAGCGGGGTGACAGAAAGTGGTTAGGCAGCAAGAACCAACAAAACATATGAGAAAAATGTATGAAATTAACCACTATTTCTTAGCATTGTAGCCTTCCTGTCTGAAGCTTGGCCAGGCCGGGCCACTGCCCTGCGCAAGGTGTCAGAGAAGGAAGCAGAAACAGTTGCGCTGATCTAACTAGGGGCGGGTTGATGTGCTGAGTCGAAGACTGAAGGTCGGAAGCCAAGCACTTCATTTAGAATTTTGTATTTGTTAGAATTCTGTATTTGTTACCAAGAGTTCACAAAAGGAACTCTGAGTTTCACATATTTACCCACTGAAATGTATATTCGTAATTCAAAGTAATCTTAAATTGCGTTGAAGGTCTGAAAAGCAGCAGGCTACAAGGGCTGGCACAGTTGCAAGAAGACTTGGCTGTCACTGCCCCCCCCCACTCCTGACGGCGGCCAGCAACACACGTGCACACCCGCACAAGGTCAGCTCTGACACAGGAGCTGCACGCAGCAGTGGGCGTCGCCGCAGACGGCAAAGGAAGCGAGTATTTCCCCAGATCCAAACCCACATGCGCAGGAGTGGGGCCAGGCACGGGTCCCTGGCTTCGTCAGTGCTCGGCCCGGTGCCAGGAAGGAGTCGCCCTCGAGAAGCACCGAACTCCCCGCCGGTGGGCTGGGAGCAAAGCTTCCTGGACAACTCCGTGGTTTAATTACTTCACTGCTCTGGAAACTCGCACAGGGAGCTTATTAATAAATATACTTTTGAGTAAAAACAAGTAATGAAACACCACCACCATAAAACTCCAGCAGTCAAGTTTAGCCTTCACTAAAAATGCAGTCCTGGACCTCACCCGTAACAGCGCCAACAGCAAGCCCAGACACAGCGCTCCAGCATGGGAGGAATACGCAGATCCTTCGGCAC
The DNA here is from genome assembly GCA_004025085.1 of Thryonomys swinderianus. Taxonomy (NCBI): domain Eukaryota; kingdom Metazoa; phylum Chordata; class Mammalia; order Rodentia; family Thryonomyidae; genus Thryonomys; species Thryonomys swinderianus. Next base: position 6,757 of record PVIC010042765.1, read on the forward strand.
CCCGGGGCCCAAGCCTCCGCGTCTCAGGCACCTTCACACCCATTCACCAGCCCTGGTTTCAGGTTTCAAGAAGGCTGGAGGTAACGAAAGCCACAAGAACACATGATGCTTGTTGAATTACCTCACTTCCTCCCAAGCCTTATAGTCCTTAGGACCGACTGGTTTTGATGGCTGAAAATTTTATCCCACTAGTATGGGAGCATCTTGAAAATACCTCAGATGGTGTTAAGGGAATCTTGAGACAGGCATGTGTCTGTTATTAAAAAAGGCGGTGGGGTCTTTCTTAGAGACGGGATGTAATTAATATAGTTCTGCTTATTTAAAAAATACAGCTCAGTTGGTCATGTAATCCCTGCACTTGGGAGGGAAGCAGAGGCCAGAGGATCGCCTTGAGTTCGAGGCCAGCCTGAGCTGCATAGTAAAACTAAAAATTAAAAAATACATAGATAAATAGTACAGAAGGTGATAAGAATTCTAAAAGTCAACTACCATTAAGACCAATAACCAGGAAGCCTCAATACCTGTTCCTGAAGTAGAGCGTGAGTCCTCGGCCAGTGCGAGGGGACTTAGTTTTCATCACCATTTTGTACAGCTCACACGTGAGGGCCGGCTCTCCGGTCGGCCTTGGCCCCTGAGCCGCGTGTGCAAGAGAAGGGGTGGCGCGTGGGACCAGGGCTGGTCCTGCTCGGGCAGAGCCCTTCCTTCCGCACAGGAAAATGGCAGCAGCGGCGTGACTCCAGGGCAGGGGCCGCAGCGTGCCCGGCGGCGGGCGACACAAAAGCAGCATCCCGAGGACAGACCGTGCGCTTCTAGCTTTGCGCTGCTGCAGTCAGGGCACGCTTTCGGGGAAGGCCGTACAATGCTGCCTTATAAAGGACACAGGAGCCCCTTGTTTGAGCTACCAACCTCTCAGCCACACAGAAAAATGTCAGGCATCCATTCGTTAGGACCCAAATCTCCTCCTCCTGCTCACAAGATGCAGCACACATTTTAAGGGGCTGTTGAAATAGAAAAACAAAGGAAGCCCTTGAGACCGGGGCGGCCTCCCTGGCGTGTGCCCCTTCCTTTATCGGCGAGCCGGCGGCACTCAGGGCTGTCACGCTGTCTCCACATGCTCCGGGCCCTTGAAACTTGGGTAAAATATTGCAAAATGAAACTGTATAAACATCACATTTCACCCTGACCTCGGGACGGGTGCCAGTCATGCGGAACCGGGGAGTCAGGAACCGAGTCATAACCTACAAACGCCCCTGACCGAGAGATCTCTTTCAAATAAGCCCAGACACCGAACACGTTGTGGTTGTGGGCGTCTTTCGGCAAGAATACCGGTGTAATTCTTCCCGACACCGGCAAAAAGGCCTGTCTCTCTAGCACTAGCCGAGTCATGAAAAACAACTGCACAGAGAGAAGATAATTTTTTAAGCCTAAGAGGTAATTCTTTCATTTTCCAACACAGATGGGACGGTGGAGACATCACGGAACCGCTCAGACCGCCGCGAGACGAGCGTGTAAGCGGGGGGCGGGGAGCCCCTCCGGCCACAGGCAGGGAGCCCGGCCGGCGGTGGGCCGGCACGCGCGTGGGACTCACCCTCGGGGAGCAGAGTCAGTCCGTCCCTCACGCGCCCCAGCGGCGAGCCCGGTGCAGCGGCGCCTCGCCCCGGCCCATGGCAGGTCCTCTCCGGCGGCCCCAGCCCAGCAAGGACAATCACATTCCGGCGGTGGGGAGGGAACAGACGGTGGGTTCCATGGTAACCAGCCCTCCTAAGGCGATTGGTAGAAGTGTGTGACTCCTGCTTATTGGGTAACAATCGCTCTCTTTGTGCTGCGGCCCTGCAGATCCTAACGGGAAGCACACAGAGCCGCTCACGCGCCTGCCTGGCGAAGCAGGTGTTTGGCTATTTAAACAAGGCGAGGCAGCCCCGCGAAAAGCTTTCTGCAAACTCGCCCTTGGTGGTCACAGACCTGAAGTTTCAGACGGTGCAGATTGCTCATTCAAGGACAAAGGTTAGGGACTTGACAAACAGAGAGGAAAACTTGAAAGTGATCAAGATAAAGCGTCTGGAACTCTAAACCTCTAAACCGCACGGACAGGTTCTTCCTCTCCACAGTCGCATTGCATTCCTCGGTAGCTCTAGGAAAGAGCGCTGAAGTCTAAAATAGGGAGAGTTCAAAGGAACCAGCTCAGGTTAAGTGGCTGATTTGCACCCAGCTTAGAGCAGAAGACTGAGTTATATGTTAAGGATTGCAAAAACACATATACTTAAATGTATAAAAAATACTTTGGGGGCCAGACATTTAGCTCAGTGGTTCTGGCGCCTGCCTCCCAAGCACAAGGTCCTCGATCCCTGGTAACCACATAGAATGCTGGGCGTGGAGACTCACGCCCACCAGCCATCAATACCACACACCACAGTGCCAGGAGTGGTGGCTCACACCTGTCATCCCAGCACTCGGGAGGCAGAGGCAGGAGGACTGCTGAGTTCCAGGCTTGCCTGGGCTGGCTACATAGTGAGCTCAGGGCCAGCCTGAACTACAAAGCGAGACCCTGTCTCAAAAAAAAAAGAAAAGAAAATACTTTGGTGCAAGTGGCAGCTTCCCAAAATAAACACAATCGTCATGTAGTATTAATACAAACTAATAAGTATAATAATAACAAAGAGCATTCAGACAGAACAAGTTTTTTTTAAAGTTTCAGAATTGACTTTTAGAAGAAATTTTAATATAAGTTCATTTTTACTCTATTCAATGAAGGGAGAAGGGTAAGATTTTATATTGAAAATTTCATCTAGAGCTGAACTCACTATAAGCTTGAGGTCTCTAGGCTTCATCTACTGAGTTGTCTCAAGATTAAATGCAGATTCGGCAAAACCGACCAGTCCTAGTCGTCAGCAAGGTACCAAGTCAGTGCTCCAAAGACCAAGACGACTGAAAATCAAACACACCAAACACAAACCAGCTACGACAGGTCATCCACACGTCTAGGATATAAAGTATCGTCATTCAAGATATCCACACAAATTTTACAGGACAAGTTTTACCTAAATAATTAGGATAAGCCTAAAAAAATAAAAATATGTACTGTGATTAGACTTTGAAGTATTAACCAAGTCTTTATAACCATTCTCTCCCTATCTTAAACGTCAGAGTTCTTTCCTAGATCTAACAAGGAACATGATACAGATATGAAAAAGAAAAAGAATTATCACTTGCAGATTATTCTATTTGCCATCAAAAGAAAAAAAACAGTATTATTATAGTATCAGAAGTTCAGGGCCGGAGATTAAGCTCGGTTCCGGCATCTGCCTGGTAAGTCCAAGGTCCCAAGTTTGATCCCCGGTACTTCACGCCACAGGGCTGGGCAGTGGGTCACATCTGTCATCCCAGCACTCGGGAGGCAGAGGCAGGAGGATCGCTGTGACTCTGAGGCTACCCTCAGCTACATAGTGAGTTCAGGGCCAGCCTCAACTACAAAGAAAGACCCTGTCTCAAAAAAAAAAAAAAAATAATGGTTTTCTAATGATGAGAACACAAAGCATAGAACACCCAGGGAAATATTACCAAGAACTGTGTGTGAGCTACTGGGTGCAGCCATGAACTCTTGCCTCTTACTAGGAGAAACAAAGAAAAGTGAAGAGACGAAATGTGTTGAAGGATAAAAAGATTCTTTTTAAAGGTGTCTCAACTTACCAAATAAATAGTCATCTAATAACATTTCCAATATATTCATGTAAAAAAATTTTAGCAAAGTGAAATTTATTCGGGTTTTCCAAAGAGAAGTGTACATTGAGATGAGTGACAACAGTAATTGGAAAGAAAGGACCAGGCCCAGCTGCTACACATGGTATAAACCCTGGAGACTCACATTCCAGAGCTGTGCGGACGGACGGACGGCAGGACGGACCTGTGTCTCTGCATGTCACATGTCCCGTCCACTGACCAGCCGCTGCTGACCAGCATTCCAAACTCAGCAACCGCGGCCTCCCGTGCTCAGGCCGAGGCCAGCGCCCATCCGCCTGCCTGTGTGGTGGGTGCCCCACCAGGTCCGGCGCCTCCCGCCGCTGCAGCCTGGCCTGTGCCGTCTGACCTGGACCCCGCCCGGCCCTGCAGGCCACAGACCCGGCCCACACCTGCTGTGCATCCTCCCCTCCCGGCCGCCTCTCACCACGCTGGGGTCTCAGAGCCGGGGGTCTGATGGGGCCGCCTGACTCACCGGCTCACTCCCACAGCCGTCTCCTGCTCCCGGGCTCTCGCGGGCAGGGCTCGGCGTCCCCTCCTGGAACTTTCTCAGTGGACAGCCACGGTGCTCGACCACAGGCCAGAGGAACCCGACGCATCCCCCCTGCAGCCCACGAGCCGCTCGAACTCTGTCCCCAGCGCCCCGCCGAGTCCCTGAGCCTGGTGAGCTGCAAATACACTGGATGAAGGAACGTGGTGCCCAACTTTTCTGCTAGCACCGAGCTGGGGCTCACCTGAGAGCCCAGCAGTGGAGCGGCAGTCACGTAAACGACGCACATAACTTCAGAGATGCTGAGGCAGCCAGTGTAACAGCCACTAAGCCCACGTGTCAGAAGGGGAGACGTGTCTTCTACTATTAATACAGCGTGCTCTGTACTGAGCGCCTCGCGTGGGCTAGAGCATCACACTGAGGATGGAGCGCTGTTTCCAGGGACTCCTCCTCCTCTTCTTACTCTTCCTCTTTCATGTTTTAATATCTGAGCCCCTTGCCTGGGTCTCACCACTGAGGCCACGTCCCAGTAGGGGCGAACAGCACAGAGCCGAACACGGACCGTGAGCACACGCCACACACAGGCCTAGGCTTGTGGAGAGTGTTGTGAGGAAGAAACACTGGGGACATTTTCCTGCTTTCCAAACTATCTCACCTCATCAATGACAGTTTTCTAAGAACAGTATTTATTCTCCTACCCGCTCCTCAGCGTTTGCCCCCTAGGTCCTTGGATGGATCTACTAACTCATGAGACGATGAAAAATAAAAGAGAACTTGCCTCATAGATGCGAGGTACTTGATACGGGGGGGTTAATGACTCAGAGGGAAGCAAAGACGAGGTAAAGAAAGGAAAAGGAAGCGTGCCGCATCCTCTCAGCTCCAGACACTGGGCATCGCCCGGCCACGGCGACGCCATCCACACGGCTAAATCTCTGGCCCTGGCAGTTTCTTTTTTAATGTGAGCATTTCTTTCCCTGTGCAGTCAGTCTTACACAGATGACACAGGGGGGTGTGTTCGAAGGCACGGAGCGTCTTCTAAGCCAGAGAACTACACTGAAACGAGCCAAACTTTCCGCTCAGTGTGCGGACAGGGAAGATAAGTCCCAGCTCTGCACAGGCCCTGTGGGAGCGTCGGGGTTGGTTGGTGTCTTTAAATCGCCCATCATCCACCTGGGGTGTTAGCGGCCACAGCAGACGCTGGGCGGCGGAGAGCCCCCCACTGCTCCTGGAGGACGAGCCCCCGGCCCTCCAAGCCCAAGCACGGCAGCAGCCTTCCAGCCCCGTGCCAGGGCCCAGGCGCCTTCCCACCGACGGTGCGGCGCACCGTCAGACGGGTACATCTTCACACGAGTGACACTCCCACCCGTCCCGTGACACCGCTTCTAAAGTGGGAGACCCCGTGGGCCCGGGCCGAAGCCTGCCTTTCATACTTCTCATTCCCATCTGGACTTTCAAGAAGTGAGACCTTCAAAGACATTTGGCATCTACAGTTCTAGATTACTTTGTCTAAGAACGAATTCTGAAGTAAAGGAAACTGAAGAAGCTGCAGGGAACACCTGTGCATCACGGTACATACGATGTCAATGTACTAATAATTATCCAAAATAATTATAAGAAAATAGAAAGAAGAACAGAGAATGTTCTAGAAATGTGACTTGTCGGGTTCTGTAACTTGTGAGGTCCCCTTCTGAACTCCGGAGACTGTAAGAAGCCAGCACCCTTCTCCTGGCCAGACTTAAATACATCTGGGAGACGATGACTTTTACCGTTGTTATAGGGGGCAAACGGCTATTCTTGGGGGCAAAGGAGGAGCCAACGCACACGGCACCGGCCCAGCGGCAAAGGCACAGCACAGAGAAGTCTGAGCACGAGGAACCTTCTCCCTGGTGTCGGAGGGCTGGGCTCAAACCGCAGTGGAAACGCGGCAGGCTTAGCTTTGTCTGCGCAGTGCTATGGCGCAACAGTTAATCCTCACGGCTCCAAGAACAGCCGCGTACCAGCCACAGCATGGTGCTCGCCTCCCTGGGGAGGCTGGGACAGGAAGGTCACTTGAGCCCAGGAACGGGGCAGCCTGAGTTGTTACAAAGCGAGACCCACCCTAAAACAAAACAAAAATCTATATGAACAAACCAGGCAAGCTCTGGGACAAACTCGTGATCGCATTCTGACAAATGGCATTTGTGAGGAGAAAAGGCAAACTGGGCGAAAACTGAATGGCCGGTCGAATCCTTATTGCTGGTGCCCAGGGATGTATGTGCGGTCTCCCCCGGGGCCTGCGAAGCCCGAACCCATGCGGAGGAGCGAGCTGAGGACTCAGAGGAGCCCAGCTTCTGTGGGTCTCTCGGGCAGGAGGGGGTGTCTACTGTGAACACTTGAAGGTGCCCACGTTTGAAACTGTGGGCGCAGAAGGGCGTGTGTGGGGCAGGTGCAGCGTACGAGGAGGCGTGTGGCACCGGGACGCGTGCAGCACGGGGTCGCCCCCAACTCCCCACCGCCTCCCCTCAGAGGACGGGCGCCTCCTCCCGGAGCCAGGCCCGCCGGCCGCCCCCTCGCTCTCAGCCCGGCGCAGGGGCGCGGCTCTGCGTCCCTGAGAAGTCAGCGGTGGCAGGAAGGAGCAGCCCCGGGAGCCCAGAGCGGCAAACAGCGACTTCCTGCTACGAAAAACCCACAGAGGAGACAGACACGGAATCAAGCCAGCAGCGGACGCCCTGCACCCGCCGCCCCGCACGCCGTGTGGCCAGCCGCGCTCCGCTCCGCTCTCCTCTCCGGCTCTCCGGGCGGGGAGGGTCCGCCCGCAGCCGCCGCACCTCCCGCCTGCCGTCCTCTGCTGCTCCTGCCCGCCCAGCGCCGGTGGGACTCGCTCCCGCGACACCGCGGGCCAGGCCTGCTCACCTGCAGTCCTCGAGCCTCCCTTCTCCGGTGCCACCAGTGCCCTGCGACCTCCTCTCCCCGCCCCACACAGGCAGCCTAAGACATCAGCCCGATGCCAACCAGTCCTGTGTGCCCTCCGGTGCCTCCTCTCCACCGGGAAGACCCACACACGTTTCTAACCACGGAAACCACAGCAAATGCGCTTGCAGGTTACAGACCAACTCAGGGCCAACAGGAAGCCACTCAGACGCGGAACCGGCCCGGACCAGGTAGGTCGGAGTCTCTTCGCCTCCGCGAGGGGGAAACGCAGCTGTGTTTCTGTGGATCACACAGGCGGCGCGGGCAGAGGTGCAGAGACGGCGCTCTCCGGTGCTCAGCCTTCGGCTGGACGCTTCCTTCTCCCTCCTCTTCTTCACTGGTTCCCGCCGGAAGGCAAAGCCGAAGACAAGGCCCTCACCCCGCCAGCTGGGGGCTCTCTCCCGTGGCACACAGTGGCCGCTCTCTGATCTGTGCTGAAGCAACGACGGAAGAGGGGCCAGCAGAGGACGCAGACCACAGCGCGGCCGGACGGGGTGCTCGGCTCACCGGGGCAGACACGCGAGCAATCACAGGCACTCACGTGTGCGCAGACGGCGGGCTGCGCGGGCTGCTGTGGGACGGGTTCTCATGAAGGGCTGCTTGGTAAGAAATGTTATGAAGGGCCGGAGGGTTAGCTCAGTGGTTCCGGCGCCTGCCTCGAAAGCGCAAGGACCTGAGTTCCATCCCCGGTAACCACATACAATGCTGGGCGTGGTGACTCACGCCCACCAGCCATCAATACCACATACCACAGTGCCAGGCGTGGTGGCTCACGCCTGTCATCCCAGCACTCGGGAGGCAGAGGCAGGAGGATTGCTGAGTTCGAGGCTTGCCTGGGCTCCATAGTGAGCTCAGGGCCAGCCTGAACTACAAAGCGAGATCCTGTCTCAAAAAAAAAAAAAAAAAAAGAAATGTTATGAAGTCATTTTGGCAGGAGGGTCTGCCTCGTTTTTTCTCAATCAAGTCAGGCAGTGAGAGTTTGAAAGATCTTGATGTATAATTGAGCTACTTAATTTTTATTTTATAGAAATTGGCCCTGCTCAGGAACATAATTTCTCTAACAGTCCAATAAATGTTAGGACATTAATTTTAAGTTTCATTAAATAAACTCTGCCTGAGAAGACTTCCTTCTGATTCGGAGGAGCCCTCTTTATTTTTGGTGAACGTAACTTTCTCCTCAAGTTAAGGCTCAGCTAATTCATTATTCAGTCACTTCCCGCCATTCTGAAAAGGCTCCTAACAATCTCCTCCATGCTCTGCACTTTAGAGGATTTTTACCTATCAGTGGAATAATGATCATGGCTGGATGAAACCTCTGAATTTTAACAAGCAAATGGGTGCTTTATTTGGTTCTTTCCTTTAAAAAATGGACAAGACAGGGGCCGGAGGGTTAGCTCAGTGGTTCCGGCGCCTGCCTCGCAAGCGCAAGGTCCTGAGTTTGATCCCCGGTAACCACATATAATGCTGGGCGTGGAGACACGCCCACCAACAATCAACACCGCATACCACAATGCTGGACGTGGTGGCTCACGCCTGTAATCCCAGCACTCAGGAGGCAGAGACAGGAGGATTGCTGAGTTCACGGCGGCTTGCCTGGGCACCATACTGAGCTCAGGGCCAGCCTGAACTACAAAGTGAGACCCTGTCTCCAAAAAGAAAAAAAAAAAAAAAAAATGGACAAGACAGGGCCGGAGATTTGGCTCAGTGGTTCCAGCACCTGCTTTGCAAGCACAACGGTCCTGAGTTCGAACCT
>PVIC010042766.1:0-15679 GCA_004025085.1 Thryonomys swinderianus
AAGAAGGGTAACTATTTAACAAAGTACATGCGGTGGTTAATATTTCCTTCAAGAACTTAACTTCATGTACATGTGTGCTACAGTAGAAAACTATAAAGTAAAATATATGTGTGAATGCATGTTTTTGAATTCAGGTTTAAAGTACGTACAAGATATCTTTGTGAGGGTAGCATTTTAAAAATATGGCAGCATGAACAAGAATGAGGCAGCGGACTGGAGATTTAGTTCAGTGATTCTGGCACCTGCCTAGCAAGCGCAAGATCCCTGATTTGATCCCAGGTAACCACATACAACAATACCAGGTGTGGTGGCTCACACCCATCAGCAATCAGTACCACATACCACAAATGCTGGGCTTGGTGGATCAATTCTATAATGCCAGCACTCGGGAGACAGAGGCAGGAGGACTGCTGAGTTCAAGGCTTGCCTGGGCTACATAGTGAGCTCAGGGCCAGCCTGAACTACAAAGTGAGACCCTGTCTCAAAAAAAAAAAAAAAAAAAAGAGGCAGCTAACATGCTAACATCTCAAACTTCTTACCTTTCCCTTCTTCTCTCTTGGCAAACCTTCACAATCCTTGACCTCATGTCCAAATTGGTTACAAAGACCACATGGTTTGGGTTTGTTAGGTTTGAATTCTTCTCTAATAATGGTAAAGTTGGGTTCGTGTGTAGCGAGGCCAAGCATAATGAGATCAGCTACCAATAAGAAAAACATGGAATGGTGATTACTTTACAGGACCCTTCCCATAATTAAAATACTGTAATTCATCAATGAAAGAAAAGCCTCAGTGAATCAAAAAGTCAAAAAGCCCAAAGCTCCTTAGTACTCCTATTTAACAAGATGTCCTTCAGATACACACACTGGGATATACACTTAGGTTTACATAGTCGGGAAGCTCTACACTGTAAAAGTAAGTGTAGATATAACAAAAGGCTGAAAAACATTAACACAGGTGATCACTAATCACAGATTAATCAGCAACTCAACAGCATTTCTCTCTCAAACTTAAAACAGGTAAGGCACTTCCAAATATCCAAGTAGCTCCTAAGTAATCCATTACTAGACACCAGTCCACCAACTTGCTATATGTTTAACACAAGAAAAGCAAATCTCAGAGAAGAAACTTACCATCTGCCCCACATAAACAATGGTGAGTATTTGGGTCATGGTTAGGCTGTGCTAAAGTGAAGAAAAACAGGTTTATATAAATCATTGTATGCTGCAAGATTACCATCTTACCAAGTACTTCTTGCTAATATTTTTTGGGTTTTATTTGTTTTTGTTCTTTTCTGCATAGAAATGGGGATTAAACCCAAGGCTTGGTACATGCTAGGTAAGTGTTCTACTATTGAGTTACATCACACCTTGGTTTATCTGTTTTTTGTATCAAACACACTATATAATCAAATATTTATGTGTCTTACCTCTTTGTCTTCTAATGTAATCCATGATTTTATGTTCTCCTTCACCAGGAGCACTAGCATCAGATAAAATAACCTATTACAAAAAAAAGTAACAATTTCACCCCATCCTCAGTTTTCTATTACCACAGAAATTGAAAGAATTGACTATCTTAAGATAAACTGCAGTAACGTTATTATGATAGTATTACTGGTGAGAAATTTTTCTACATAATCTATGTATCTTAAGCACAAAAACTACTTTATTGATTAATTTACTATATGAAACAGAAGAAAATGAAGTGTATAGATCAGACTTTGCCACAATAAGTGTAAGACTACTTAGTGGTGTAATATAGTTGTAATACTGAAAAACTGATCAGTTCACAAGTTCATACTATTCTCACTACCCAAAGAGATAGCACTGAGTCATAGACGCTCCCCAAATAATCAAAGACAACAATTAAATATAATTTATTATATCTAAATGAAAGAAAACACATTTATTTACATACCTAAAATTTATTAAGTTCATTTAAGTTTTAAACTTTTATGAGAAAAGTCATTTTTTAAAAATAACCCTACAACTTTATCTTGCTGTATTTTGATAGCTACTAAAGAGATTTCTACTTTAAACCTACATTCTTATATATTTTAAAAATTATGAATTCCATTTTATAGCTTCACAGTGACAATAAGAGAACAAAATTGGTACTGAGAAGAAATTCAGCCATCTAAAACCCAACCATGCAAGACAGCCAATTTCCAATAACCTTGGAAACTTCTCTTTTCTCTGACAGTCAAAAATAGCATCTTATGGGGAGTTAGGGGGTAGGAGGATACAGAATATCAGTCATACCAAAGTGTAGCCTCAAATGATCACTCTAATCTTTTTGAAGTACCAAAATGTGAAACTTACTGTCAAATTTTTCCACCCAGGGTCATTATTTAAACGATCAGCAATGTAATAGCGAAGGCATTTAGCAAGATTGTCCATGAACTCAGTTCCCTAAAATGATAGAAGGAAATAAATTAACCTATCATTTAAAAGTTACTAATAGCCAGCAGTGTATCAGACTACTTACTGGTGTAATACAGTTGCTGTCAAATCTTTCTTTTATTTCTTCTGGAGGAAGATAGCCACCTAGAAAAAAGAGACAATGATTTTGTATTCCCCACAAAATGTGAGGTAAATTAATATTAAAATAAAGCAACAAAAAGTTCAAATACAAAAGGCACAATGTTCTCTTTCTGTAGAATGATTTCTTCCTTCAAATTTAACATAAACTTTAACAAGACAAACAGTGTAAATGAAATACAGCAGATGAACACAATAAAAACTAGTTTCCTCTGCAACAGAAGCCACACACACATACACACATACATGAATGCATGCACACATACACACAGTTTAAGGGTTTTAGTTCTGCTGACAGTTCTTAAAATGAAAAGTACCACTAAAAAATGAAATTAAAATGCTAAATTTAATAGAACTTTGAAAAATAAAATGAACTGGATATAAAAATGCTATTTTTTCCTTTAATATTGATTAGCTGTTTCTCAAGAAATGAATATATTCATAACATCTTTTTAAAAATGCTTAAAATAAATACAAAGAGGTTCTACAGTCTTAGTTTACAGATGTGGTTAAAGTCACTCTGTATACTTCCAGCAAACTGACAAAATTCACCAGGACCCCTGGCACTGTGTGTTTTCAACTTTAAAGTGTAATTGCACCCGCAATCTGCCACTCTTCTTAGTTCCCACTGGCATCCATGCCCTGACCTTCCTTCTGAGACTTTGCTTCTATCTGTGTGTCCAGTACAAATCTCAAGGCTTTACGGACAGAAGTCAAAAGTCCCAAGTTCAACTTTAATCTCTTATTCTCTACCTTTCGCCAGGATCTCTTCCCTGACACGCTGCTTCTCAACTGCTGCTTCCATTCCTTCTTTCGATGCTCTGAACCTCCTTGACCGCTGTTGGTTCATTTTAGCACGTGGTGCCTGAAAACATGCATTTCATATTCACATAAAATGATTCAAAATATTCACATGTACTATACATTATTTTCATTTTTAGTGCACTAAAATAGAAGTAATGTGCCTAATATTTCATGGTATTTCAGAACTTGAGAACTGAAATTTGAATCAAGACCCTACAACCTGAGCTCAGAGAGGCAAGTTAGTAACCAGACAGACAAGAATCCCCCAAAAGCACAGGTGTCCATTCATCCTTGAAGGGCCACAGCCCAGTGCTGGGCCCTCTGGCCCAGAGCACCTTCAGATCCCCAGAAAGGAAAGTTCACCTTATTATAAGACCCAGCCAGTATCTAAGGTTGCAGCAAGATCAGGGACATTCTCCCTAAGTCCATGACTAAATGAATGGGAGTCTCCAAACCATCCTCACAGTGCCCCATAAATGCCCCATAACTTTCTTTTACCCTGTAGGATTTGAATGGACTTTTATTTCCTACAGTAAGTTTCACAGTTACTACTCTGTCTTTTTAATAAGGCACAGCAGTTAGAAAAACAGTTTTGGGCCAGAGATTTAGCTCAGTGGTTCCAGCGCCTGCCTCCCAAGCACAAGGCCCTGAGTTCGATCCTGGTAACCACATACAATGCTGGGTGTGGTAAGTCACGCCCACCAGCCATCAATACCACATACCACAGTGCACAGTGCCAGGCGTGGTGGCTCACGCCTGTAATCCCAGCACTCAGGAGGCAGAGGCAGGAGGATTGCTGAGTTCCAGGCTTGCCTGGGCTACAGAGTGAGCTGAGGGCAGCCTGAACTACAGAGCGAGACACTGTCTCAAAAAAAAAAAGAAGAAGAAAAACAGTTTTAAGACAAAGTATTTCTTTGGTGTGTCTGTATGCTGAGTGTGTGCATAGATGTGTGTGTGTGTGTGTGTGGTGTGTGTTTGAGACAGCATCTCCGTATATAGCTCAGCCTGGCCTCAAGCTCACTATGTTGCCTTGATTCCATAGCAATCCTCCTGCCTCAGCCTCCCAGATGCTGGGATTACACATGTGTGCTACCACACCTGGCCAACCCGAAGTACTTTTAAACTTCTATAACTAAGTGTATTTCCCCTTAGTGCTGGGGATGGAACCCAGGGCCTACCACCTGCTAGGCAAGTATTCCTGGAGATATATCTGCAGCCCAGCAAAAATAATTTAAATCACTGGCTAAGCCCGAATGAAGTGAATTGGACAGCAGGATTTCTTACAGTTTCAGGGAACTGAAGAACTCTAGAGTATCCTATCAACACCTAAATAAGTTTTCTAATGTTCCTTTAAGTAGTTCCTTTTGGCCGGGGATTTAGCTCCGTGGTTCTGGACAGACTTAAAAGCACAAGGATCGAAGGTATCAATATCAAACAAACAGTTCCTTTTCCTGTAAGATGCGACCATCTAATACAGCACTCTTAACACTAAGTTCAATGATCTGCATTTATATTTTAACAAAAATGTGTGCATATCATATACATATACACACAGAAGTACAAACATATTTAATACTTGATCTGGTAAGAACAAACAGGGCCAACTTAAAGATTTTCTTCACAAAATGGAGCTGAATGTGAATTGGAATATGTTCTTCACAAGACAGATTCCTGTTTTCTTTATTCCTTACTCTACTGTAACTGCAAAACAGCAGACAGCAAAGATTTTCCATTGAGTAAGAACTGCTGCACAGAAAAGCTAATCTTGGACTCAAAGTACTCTGGATTTTCTTTTTCTTTTTTAGTTTTTTTTAAGATAGTATCTCACTTTGTAGTTCAGGCTGGCCCTGAACTCACTGTGTAGCCCAGGCAAGCCTCAAACTCACAGCAATCCTGCCTCTCTGGCTCCCAAGTGCTGGGTTTACAGGTATGAGCAAACAAACCCAGCTAATAGTACTCTGGATTTTCAAAATCATTCCATTGACCACTAAGCTATACTACATCTAAACAAAAATCACTCACCTATACCAAATACATTTAAGGTTATAATTTATCTTTTTTTCTTATATATTATCTAGGAAGTCACATAGCATAAGCTACTTGTGTAATTACTACAGGTTCATAAAATAGTCTCCTCTTAAATCATTTTGAACATTACTCAATGCCTATAACATATAATCCAGATTTCTAAGTTTGGCATGTAATCCCTTTTCAAACTACTGTCCTACTTCCCCTTTCAATGTAAAACAACTACAATTACCCAAGCCTCTCAGTCTGATCACTCTCAGTATGGTCAGGCATGCAAAATATGCTTACCTGTCACTTCTAGCAATATGGAAGGTGTCCCTTCCTCCCCATGCCTGTCCCATCCATCCCACACCACTGGCCATCAATCTCTACTCATCCTTAAAGAAATGAGAGAAGAATCAGCTTCTCTATCTCCTAACTTCCACAGTAGCCCTGACCTCCTCTTCCCTCCACACCCTGCAGGTGCTGTCTAGTGCCTATGAGGAACTGAAGCCACTCACATATCTATGTAGGGGTAACTCTTCAGAATTAAGGGCATTCACCTATACTCCCAGCATTTCACAGTACTTGGCAGAAAACAAACACTAAAAATATCTGAATGAACAGTATGAGACTTTTTTCAAATTTACTACAGTTGACATTTTTCACTATTCAGCTGACTTTCATGTTAGATGTAAGAAATGCATCAAAAACAAAAATGGTGGCTCTAAGTAAATTATGTTAGTACGTACCACTCCATCTATTGCCATGTACAGAAGGCGTCTTGGTCTTACAATATTGAAAAGTCTGTCAATGTACTCAAATATTGCAACCATCATTTCATCTTCATTTTTTGGTGCTGGCCTATAATGAGAAGCAAACAATGTAATATAATATAATACTTCCCCTGTAACCTGTGATGGCAGTGACAGAAAGAGGTTACATACTTATCTTCAGGATGAGTACAGGGGTGGATGATTCCATTCATATCCAAATACAGATTATCAAATTCCACATCATTTGGGTTAGGTTTACTGGCATCAACTGGAATCTTTACACCATTGCATTCTTTTGACTATGAGGAAATGATAATTAATAGTTAGACTGTGCAGGTCTAAAAATGACAGATCCTAGGCTCAATATGAACCTGTTTCATTTCTGAACTGGAAATAAAACACTTCAAGTAACTGATTTAAAACAAATCAAACTGAAACAGGTATTTTACTTGTGGAAAGTGAATGGCTTCTAATACAAGTTAATTCTGACAATGTAGAAGATTTTTATTAAATTCTCCAATTCAACTGTCTAAGTGACAGATCATGGGAACCATTTTAGAATTCATTTCCTTCACAATCCATAAGTCCTGTCAATTTTTTTCTTGGTACATGTTTACCATACATAATGATCAAAGTCCTGTCATTTTAATCTAAACAATCTACATCTCTCTCTACTCCCAACAATCAGGTTATTTACTTCATCTCGAAGGTTCTAATGTTCCTTTGGACAATGCCTGGTATCCTCTCTCATCTCCAGCATGCTCTCTACATTCCTAGAGTTCTCTCACTAAAGCACAAACTTCTGTGGCTAAATTTTGCTTGACACACGTCTCCAACAATTCCCACCGTGGTGGGTGTTAACTAATGACCCTTGCCTCGTCTTCTGTTTGCCACAATACCACAGAGGCTCAAGATCTCTCAAATGTTCCTAAAGAATGTCCTCTCATAGAATTTCCAAGTCTTTTATGATCCATCATCTCCTTCCAGAATACCTTGTTCCCTACCAACTCTCAATTCCTAAAATCTTATTAACTTTCCAGGGTCTAAATAGCTCAAATGTCACTCATTTCTTAACCTTTGTACACATCTCTCAAGAAATGAACTGCTTCTTGCCTGCACTGCCTAAGAATTTTGCTTATTCTCTTGCAGCATTTCCATAGTTTTATAATTAGTCTTTCTAACCCATCTACACTGTGAGTTCTTCAAAAGGCATGAGCATATACTCACTTCTAAAGCACTCAATTATATTTTTATAAATATTACCTTTGCATTTTTCTTTGAAGGGCCTCAGTAAGAATAAGAACATGAGATACAATTTTGTTATTAAAGTTCATTTAAAAAATAATGGTTCCTCCAATAAGCCTGCTGGAAAATAGGCTAGGTAGAACTCTTGGGGACACTGGCTTAGGCAGAGACTTTATGAATAAAACCTCTATAGCACAAGAACTAGCAGAAAGAATCAACAAATGGGATCTCATTCTACTGAAAAGCTTCTGCACAGCAAAAGAAGTCGCTGGCACTGCTAGAAGACAACCAACAACATGGGAAAAAAATCTTTACTAGCTCTTTATCAGACAAAGGGCTATTATCTACAATATATAAAGAACTCAAACAGATCAGCCTCCCCAAGTTTAAAGACCCAATTCAAAAATGGGCATCTGAAATGAACAGATACTTCTCAGAGGCAGAAGTCAAAACACCTAAGAAACATATGAAGAAATGTTCAACATCACTGGTCATTCGAGAAATGCAAATGAAAACAACAGAGATTTCATCTCACTCCACAAAGAATGGCCGCGATCACAAATCAACCAATAATAAATGCTGGCATGGCTGTGGGGAGAAAGGAACCCTTCTCCACTGTTGGTGGGATTGCAGACTTGTGCAACCATTGTGGAGATCCGTGTGGAGATTTCTCAGAAAACTAGGACTAGGGGTCCCATTTGACCCGGCTATCTCCCCGCTAGGAATATACCCAAAAGAATTTAAAAAGTCACATTGGAAAGACAGATGTACATCCTTGTTCATAGCAGCTCAGTTCATGATAGCTCAATCTTGGAAACAACCCAAATGTCCATCAACTGGAGAGTGGATAAAGAAGATGTGGTTTTTTTATAAAACGGAGTATTACTCTGCCATAAAGAATGACAAGATTGATCCATTTAGGTGCAAATGGAGACACCTGGAGGACATACTAATAAGTAAAATCAATAGATCACAGATAGACAAATTCCAGATCTTCTCTTTGGCATGAACACCTATAGATGCAAATGAGCTCTAGAAAGTATGACACCTTTTATAGAGTGGGAAATTTCCATAGGAAACTTGGTGTGGGAATGTGATGAGAGGAAGGAATAAATACGATACAGAAAGAAAATAAAAGAGCACGTATAAAGGGGATGAGGAGGTGTGGGTGGGTAGGGATATGGGTAAAAATGAGAATTAACTTGTGTCATATACTAGTACAAATTCCCCAGTGTTATACGTGATTTTGAGATGTATATAAATTGTACCAATAAAGAATTCAATTAAAAAATAATGGTTCCTCAAACACAAACAATGACAAAAAAACTGCAAACATTTTAAAAGATTATTGTGTACATGCTGCATCATAGATAAATCTCAAGTGAAAGAAGCTGGTCACAAAAGACCACATACTGTAAAATCTCATTTATAGGAAAAGTCTGGAACAGATAAATTATATCTCAATAATTTTTTTTAAAAAATGAAATATCAAAAGTGACTTCATTGGAAGTGAGGAGCCTATTGAAAAGAAAATGATTAATAAACCATGCTATGTCCAAACAGTGGATGGCCTAACATTATGAGATTCTATGAACAAGAGCTGGATGGTCACAACTGCACTGTTCAATTGAAAAACCAACAGTAGAGGAACACCTATAGACAGTCACAGAACAGACAATGTGGTATTCTGCTCAGAGATGAATATGCAATGCAGCAAAGGACAGAGAAAAGTGACAGATGATAAACAGTCTCTTCAGGAGAGCAATCATCTAAGAGATGGAGGAAGAGCATAGGACTGGGATACTGTTTGTTTTATAATTGGAAGGAAAAGATATGAAAAGAACTTCAAGAATAGAGAGGAAGCTCCGACGATGTTCTGTACATACATGTGTGAACCAAGACAAGGCCCTTCCCAGAAGTGAGTTGTTAAATGGCAAGGAAAGTAGGCCCACTCTTGGGGGGGCATGAATATAGTACCTTCATGACCTCCAAACAAAACCAAAGTCTTCTTTAGTATTTAGGCAAGAGGCTTTCTGTCTCTCCATCTAACCTGAATACTGCACAATCCGTATCTTTCTCCTCTGTACCAAGCAACCAAGATTCAGGAAGACCAAGATTCATTCTTTGTGCCTTCCAAGGTCAAGGGTAATCACTTTTCTACTGAGCAATATAATCTTAGTTGTAAATTCAAAAACCTGTGTAGAATGAAAGCAGCCACAAACAGTTTGTACATGAATGGGTGTGGCTGTGTTAAATACAATTAACTCATAAAAAAATCAGTCACTGTAGACTAACCTCTGCCCTTGTGCATGGCACAGCACCAAGCATATTGAACACTGAATACTGAGTGTAGATGCAGAATTTCTATCTCCACTATCTAGAAAAAAATACAGTATGACAGAGGAGGGTCACAATTTTGAAGGAAAAGGTCCAAAAATTCCCAGTAAGAAAACTGAACATATTTCCCTCCGAGAATAGGTAGACATTTCAACACATTATGTTAAATTCTTTTGTTCAAAAGAATTTGATACTAAACAAAAGAATTTCTTCCTCAAAATCCTTGTCCAATACAATGCCAGTGTTTTTGCTGTTGAGTTGAAGTGAAATCCTTAATCAAAGGGTAGCTAAAGACCTACTCTGAATCATAAAACCAATTTATTTTCAATAATAACTTATCATTATCTTTTGGGTTCCTCAGCTGATTGAACACACACTAGTCTTCCTATTCTACCCCAAGATCACATTAAAGGAAAGACAAAAATAACTGTGTAACTGAGGTGGAAAACCAGAAACAGAGACTTCTTCCATGGCTGAGCAATTATGACACACTTGAAACATGAACAAAGCAGGGGTACAGCACCTATACCACAGTAGATTCTGCCAAAGTGGGCAAACAGAGGACAGGCTCTAGGCCCACATAGGAGTAGGAAGGGCAAAACCACTCTTGTCAGCAACAGATAAGGAGACATGTTCTTATTTAAACCTACAGGATTTAACAGCAATATTAAAAAAAGTCAGGACTCATGCCTAAGGTTTCAGAGTAACAAGCCGCTCATTGATGAAAATCACACACTAAACTATTAGATTTCCCTTGAAGCATCTGCAACCATAAAAAATACAAAATGTGGGTGTTATTTTACAGGGAAATGGCCAAAAGGCTAGAAAATGTCCAATTACAGCATTTGCAGCTTAAAAATTAAAAATATAACTGTGTATGTATGTGTATAGTTTTGTCCAGCTGCTCAAAGACATTATGCTGACTTCCTGAATTCTAGGGAGCTGCTCTACTACTCAGCAACCTCCTCGGCCCATGGTTTAATGTTTCTGCCCAACAGAGTATTTGAAACCTTGTAGACAAATGTTCCTTCAAGTTGCACGTTAGATCTTCATCTTTACACAATGTTTTAGTGAACAAGGATCAATAACTACCATGGACATATATGCAGGTGAAGAATGTCACAGCTTATTCCATTCCTTCCTCACATATACCATTCTTTCCTCACATATACCATGAGGTCCATGGTATATTCAGCTTTCAAATGCCTGCAGGGTTAAGTGGCTTTTCAAAAGTCACCCTCCCACAAGGTTCAAAGGCCAAGACTTGAACCTTTGGCATTAAAATGTATAACATGATGTATGCCAAGGACCATGTCAAGTACTATGGTGGACACAAAATATGAAACCTGTGAAAGTGATCCTTGCTTTTGAATAATATCAGAAAGATCAACTTGCAATATGGCAGACTCCACTCACCTGGTTCCCAGTGAAATTAGAGAAAATTATTTTAAAAACAAAACTATTTAAAGCTTTTGGCAAACAGCAATGTAATTTTTTAAAAAAACTATGAAAATATTGGAAATGACTTCATTTACAAAAGATCATGGCAAAGTTAAGCGCGATGGTGCTCTCAAGAACAGTGAATGTAGTAGAGAAAAGCAGCAGGGAAGAGATTCATGGGTCTACTGAAGCTAAGCCTACTATATAGACCTGCAGGATGGCTAACATAGAAGAGACCTAGGCAAGGACAAAGCTGAACAGTCTTCCAGGATTTGGATATCAAATGCTAATGAAAAAAAAACAGTTCCTCAAGAGGAGTAAACTAGTCTAACTGGACTAGTTTAGAGAGGAATTTATACCCCAGGGCATGGCTGAAAATAACAGAACAATCAAGGGACTCCACTGCTGGAGTTTAACTGCTGGATGTGATAAAGGAAAGTGGAGGAGGGAACCAGCTGGTTTTCCCAGTCATCTGGGTAACTACAGAGCTGCCTGTAACAACAAAGAAAAGAATTATAAAAATACACCAACAAATAAATATGTATTATACTTATTATATTATCATTATAAATAAGCATACACCAACAAACCAGATGACTTTGATGGAATGAAAAAAATTATTAAAAAGACACAGACTTGGGCCAGAGGGTTAGCTCAGTGGTTCTAGCGCCTGCCTTGCAAGCACAAGGTCCTGAGTTCGATCCCTGGTAACCACATATAATGCTGGGCGTGGAGACACGCCCACCAACAATCAACACCACATACCACAATGCCGGACGTGGTGGCTCACGCCTGTAATCCCAGCACTCGGGAGGCAGAGACAGGAGGATTGCTGAGTTCGCGGTGGCTTGCCAGGACACCATAGTGAGCTCAGGGCCAGCCTGAACTACAAAGCGAGACCCTGTCTCAAAAGCAAAAAAAAAAAAAAAGAGACACAGACTAGTAAAAATGATTAAAGAAGAAATAAGCAGAATAAACCAATAAATGAAAGAAATTGAATCAGTAATTTAAAAATTACCCAATAAGAAAAGCCCAGGCCAGGTGACTTCAGTAAATTCTACTGAACACACAAAAGAACAGTTCATACCGATTCTGGACAAGCTGCATTTCCCAATTCTTTTTTTTTTTTTTATTTTTTGAGACAGGGTCTCGCTTTGTAGTTCAGGCTGGCCCTGAGCTCACTATGTAGTCCAGGCTTGCCTCGAATTTAGCAATCTGCCTGTCTCTGCCTCCCGAGTGCTGGGATTACAGGCATGAGCCACCACACCTGGCCCCAATTCATTTTATAAGGCCAATATAGCATTACTCTGACATTACATACGTGCGCACGTGTGCGCACGCGCACACGCGCACACACACACACACACACAGGAACTAGGTGTTCAGCTCAGCGGTACAGCAGCTTCCCTAGCATGCATTAGGCCCTGGGTTTGATCCCCCAGCACTACAAAAGGTAAAAATAAAAAATAAGAAAAGAAGTAGGCCAGTACATGTTAGGAACCTGGGTACAAAAATCCTTACAAAACAGAAGCATATATAAAAGGAATCCTACATCTTGACCAAATGGAATTTATCTAAAGAAGGTAGTTAATTTAATTTTCAAAACTTAATACAACATATCACATTAATGGAATATAAACAAAAATGACATTTTAAAATACCATTTTAAATATTTTAAAAGACTTGAAAAATCTAAAACCCTTTTATAATTTAACAAGAACAATAAACACTCAGCAAACCTCAGTATAAATCTCAGGGAATATACAACAAAACTCCTAGTTAACATCACACTTAATGATGAAGCCTAGATTTTTTTCCCCTTTAAGATCGATATAAGACAAAGATGTCTGTTCATCTCTTCTATTGTGGTTATATTGTAAGTTCTAGCCTGGGCAATTAGGCAAGAAAAAGAAATAAATGGTAGCCATGTTGGAAAGAAAGTAAAACTGTATTTGCCAATGACATTATTTTGTCTACAGAAAATCCTAAAGAACCCTCTACAAACAATCAGAAATTCAGCAAAGCTGTAGAATACAAGATCAATATATAAAAAATAAATTTAACTTCTACATACTTTCAATGAACATTCCAAAAATGTAAAAATT
Organism: Thryonomys swinderianus; assembly: GCA_004025085.1. Lineage (NCBI taxonomy): Eukaryota > Metazoa > Chordata > Mammalia > Rodentia > Thryonomyidae > Thryonomys > Thryonomys swinderianus. Next base: position 13,255 of record PVIC010042766.1, read on the forward strand.
CCACTCACAGCAGTATCCCCCAAAAAAGAATACATATAACAAGAAATGTGTAACTCATGTTCTAGAAACTGTCAACACTCTGGAGACAAAGTAACTTCCAAATAAATGGAACACATCCTATATGCATGGAAGAGAAGATCTGACAATAAGATGGCAATACTGTCAAACTGATTCACAAATTCAGTACAAACCTATCAGAATCTCAGCTTTCTTTGTAGAAAGTGACAAGCTGTCCTTAAATTTCAAACAGAAATTCAACAGAATTGGAATAGTCAATACATCTTGAAGAAAAAAAATAAGAGGACCCATATATCTTGACTTTAAAATTTATTGTAAAATGATTGATAGCAATCAAGACATAGTGATATTGGCACAAGATCAAAATAAATACCTATGGAACAGAATTTAAGAGTCCAGAAATTAATATACATATAGTCAACTGATTTCTACAACAGTGTCAAGTACATTCAACATGTCAAGAGTAGTCAAATGGTGTGGGACAACTAGCCACAGATAAAAGCATAAAGTTTGACCTTTACCTTGCACCATATGTAAAATATCATGAACCTCAATTTAAGAGCTGATACTGTAAAATTCTTAGACACAGAAATCTTTGTGACCTTGGATTTCACAACGGATTCTTAGATATGCCAGCAAAGTATAGACAACAAAAAGAGAAATACATAAATTGGACCTCATCAAAATGTAAAAACCTTTATTCTTCAAAATATAATGTTAAGAAATGTAAAAACCCACAGAAAAGGAAAAAATATTTGCAATTTATATATCTTATGCAAATCTTATACACAAAATGCACATACATACATATCCACATTTTTTCCTTCCCGCTCTTTTTTTTTTTAAACAGGGCTTTGCTGCCCAGGCTAATTTAGAACTCCTGAACTCCTGGGCTCATTCAATCCTCCTGCTTCAGTCTCCCTGTGATGGAGTGAGACAACCAGGTCAACCTTATTTATAAAGGGGCAAAAACCCTAAAATCTAAGCATGTGTTTCTTAAGAAAAAAAAACACAAATGGACAATAAGCACATGTAATTCAAAACCAGTGGGACATTTATTTCACACACCAACTAGGAATTAATACATCAGAAAGGAGTATGAACAAGTACAAGACAGTCTCTAGGTGACCTCAGGCCAACATAGTCCTTGCTTCTCCCTTTCTTGCTTGCAGTTCTCAAAAACAACTGTAGAATGTGTTGGGAATGCAAAACCTTGAAAGAGAGAAAAGATACCTGAAACTGCCCGGGCCTTGTTCCTGTCTCTCCTGGACAATACAACATCTTGCGTTAGTGAAGAAATGGCAGGACTATCCCAGGCTTTGTACCTATCGCCCCTAAAACAGATGTCATTCAAAGCTTTAGCACAGTGAGATGCATAACGCCTGGTGGGCTACCTCTCAGGGCCCTGAGCTGCAATGCAAGTACATGCAGCTAGGACTGCACTTGGCCTGAGTGGTTTCCCTGAGTCTTGACAGACCAGCCCACAATGAGTCCTAGACATGTTAGCCTTTACTGCCTGTCTGTAAGCATACATGTACTTCATGTACTTATATAGTGTCCTGTTTCAACAGACTCACAAAGTTCATAACTATTACACAATTAACTTGCTACACACCAAGAATGTGGAAAAAATTGGAGCATTCATGCACTGCTTGTGGGAATTTAAAAGGGTGTGACCACTCTGGAAAATAGCCCGGAAGTTTTTCAAATGTCTATACATGAAGTTAACATATAACCCTGCAATTCCACTCTTAGATATATCAACATGAATATTCTATACTTAAGAGCCCATAGTTTAAACTATATCCAGAACACAATTTGCAGCACTCAACACCTATTCAGAGAAGAAATTTTCCAATTAATGACCTGGGTTTGAAAAGCAGCTAATCTCAAAGTGAGAATAATAAAGATAATAAAAATAATATCAGATATCAAAAAAAGTATAAACAACAAAAGAAAAATTTATGAAACCAACAGCTTGAAACTTTAGGCCAAACTGATAATGAAACAAGAAAGAAGAAAAAATTACCAGTATGGAGAATGAGAGATATAATCACAGATTTTAGTAAAAGTGTAAGTAAATAATAAGTAGAACATTATGTCAATAAATCCAACTACTTAGATGAAATAGGTTAAATCCTCAAAAGATACAAATTACAGGGCCAGAGGGTTAGCTCAGTGGTTCCGGCGCCTGCCTTGCAAGCGCAAGGACCTGAGTTCGATCCCCGGTTACCACATATAATGCTGGGCATGGTGGCTCACGCCTGTAATCCCAGCACTCGGGAGGCAGAGACAGGAGGATTGCTGAGTTCGCGGCAGCTTGCCTGGGCACCATAGTGAGCTCAGGGCCAGCCTGAACTACAAAGCGAGACCCTGTCTCCAAAAAAGCAAAAAAAAAAAAAAAAAA